>JASSUY010007400.1:0-24789 GCA_032466535.1 Forpus xanthops
AGTCCCCAAAGACAAGCTGCAGAAACTGCTGGAGAGGAGGGTGAATTATTTTGAGCCTGGTGGGCCCCTGACATTTCAGGCCATCAGGGCAGAGATGCAGCATATAGATGGACTCATGATGGAGGGGTGGACTTAGCAATGGACACTATTGCCCAGGTTGTTCAAGAGTATGAACACTGCACACAGCCTCTCCTGCTCTGAAAGACTGTTACAAGAGATGGAACCTGATATCATGAACCAAATGGACTCAGCAGCTTTATAGGGATTGGTCCATGCACTGAGGAATGATCTCTCTCCCTCTCTGTGTGTGTGTTTATGTATATATATGTATATATATATAAGTGTGATGGCATATTGAAAACGTGGGTTCTGAGTATGATGTGAATGGTATGGAATCAGGGTTGACTATTGTCCTGGGTTCAGCAGTAGCAGCCATTTTTCTCCTTCTTAGTAGGTGGTGCAATGCTGTGGTTTTGACTTTCAGCCTGGGAGCACTGATAACTCCAATGTTTTTAGTTGTTGCAGTAACGTTTAGTCTGACCAAGGACTTTCTGAGTCTGATGCTCTGCCAGGGAGCAGGGGAAGCCAGGATGAGGCACAGAAAGGACACCTGACCCAAACTAGCCAAAGGGGTATTCCATACCAGTATATAAACTGTGGCCAGTCACCCGGAAGGGTTAGGTCACTGCTGGGTCGGGCTGGGAGCCCACTCTGGGAGTGGGGGGAGGAGGAGGGGGGAGTGAGCAAGTGAGCTACGTGGCTGACTCACTTAAACCACTACAGGTAGTTTACAAACGTCTTTTACACAATAGGTGACTGAATTATTGCTTTTCTTTCTGGGTTGGTGTCCTCATCCTGGAGGTAAAAGGGATGGGTTTGGTTTTAATCAGTAAACAGGCTAGCCCTTTTATCTTACATATTTTTTAAATTAAGCAAAATACACATAATGCTACAGTTTTACATTAAGCACTTCCAAATCTCATTAAGTGCAGCTTAATAAATACAATCCTACTTTTGGGACTATTTGATTTTGGAAAGGCAAAAAAATTAGATGTTTCTAATGCACACAAATTGCATTTGGATACAATGTACGACCCCGCATACTCAGGATAGAGAATAATCACTAAAAAGTGCTCTGCATTGCTTTTCTCTACAATCTTTTACAAGAATAGCAATGTTGTACTGAAATGAATATAAATACAGCACAACACATTGATCTCATTTGGGTCACTGTTTTAAAGAGGCTACACATAGATTCCCTAAGGACTCTTCTCTGAAAATCCTTTTTATCACTCTTCCCCATCAGAAGATACTACTTTAACATTGCTACCAGAATTATCACTACATTAAGCTTTTTCTGCCATTAAAAATATATTTGCAATTCCTCAGTTGGGAAAGCATTCAAAACTTCTGTGCCTCATAAAACAAAGAGTTCAAGCGTTCAGAAGCAGAAAAATACCATACATCCTAATATAAGGCATTAGGAAAACTACTCTCTTAGCAGCACATTCCCTGGCTTAAAGCACTTAGATTCAAAGTAATTTTACATGCTTCACTCAGTTGTAGGTGCATTTATCACATTAATATTAATGTTAATATGATTACTGGGAAGTCCCTCTCTTGGACAGATTCATCACTAAGGAAACACCTTGCTGATAATACACAGTAACTCTCACATAAGACAAGTTCTGGTCCTACCTGAACTATCACATGCCAAATTAACGCACACATCGCCATGCTCATCTGCAATACCTGTAAGGTATGTTTGTGACAGATAAGCAAAGTCCTGTTGATAACCGCAGCTTGGATGTACATGCACATTCATGCCTACTACACACATGCATGATAGTTTGCATGAGCAGTAGCTTCAGTGACAGATGTGACAAACCTACAAAGCACCCAACAAGACCAGAATTCCTGACCAGTCAGAAAAAAATGACCAGTTGGGTTTAGAAAATAGCAACTGTTGACAGAAAATTACTAAGAAGCAACCTATTGTCAGTTAAAAGCAGTTGGCGTATATATTTGCTGTTGAACTCTGAAGTTCTTGGTGTCAAAAATATTCACCTATTTGATTTCACAGAAAGTTCTAGGTGGAATCAAAGTTTCTGGAATATATATATCTATATATATATATCTGAAATTTGACATCGCTCACCTTGACCAGGATGAATAAACAAGTTAGTCATGAACTTGCATCATACACTTACTTCCACTTCTAGCTGGACCCCCCAGTGCATGCTGTAATTGCCTGGTACAAGACACACAGAATATTAGTCAAGTGATTTGACCACTTTAGAGGTCTGCCAGCCCCTTTTATTATTATTTGCCTTGACAACTGAGCACATGCCGAGAGTGAGACCTCCAAATGTATAGGCTCTAAGAAAAAAAAAGTAGAAATGACCACTTTTTTGAGCACTTTCTATAGGTTAGCAAGGACATCATCCTGTGCAGTTTGGAAGCATAGGTTGTATGTTTGCAGCCAACACAAAGGGATGTTAATCATAGAAGGGACTCTTCCTCTGTAACACCTCATTTCTTACAATCCCTATCCTGTTCCTTATAAGCATCATACTTCCTCCACCCTCTTCTCACTTTGCCTCTGCCTTTTATTTTCATCTCGAGATGAAAATTTTCTTAGGATTTACTTTTCAGTACTGACACTTCTAAAAGAGTAAAGGATTATTTCATGCATTGGCTAGTCACAGAAAAGTCCCTGTTAGGCATTTGTTTATCCATCACTTGTTTAAGTAGACAGTGTTGTATTTCCAATCTTTTGTCTGCCACAATTAGGCTCTTTTTCATCTAGGAATAAAAATAAAATTATGGGTTTTCTAAATAAAACTCTCGTTCATGTTCTTGAGGAGAATTCAGTTATCATTCTCTAAGGCTCACATAGAAAAGTTCCCCTTTATGTACTTAAACTGGTTTATTAACATTAATACAAGATGTACACTCCTAAATGCCTACTGCTAATTGGTAGTAAACCAAGTTTTCATTTCACAACTGACATAAATGTTCAGCTTTTCTAAAATAAAATTTAAAGCTGTACTTTCAGTGACAAGCATGCAAGGCCTTCACATTATCTTTACCATGTGAAATTTGAAGCGATTTTATATAACATACATCAGCGTAGCGCAGGTTGGAGGCCAAAGCAAATTGTTCCATTGGCACGAACAAATTCCCAAAGATAAACGAAACATTAAATTACAGTGCACTGCAGTCCTGCAATACATTTTTATGCACTTTATTCAAGGTTTCTCTTACTTGTAAAGACTGTAGGAAAAAAAAAAAACACAACCCAAAAACCAAAAAAAGATTTCATTATACTGTTAATTAAAGTCAAAGAAGTGACAATCTTTAATATGTTCTGATGGTAAGAATCAATGCAGTATAATAAACTTTCATAGCAGAAAGTGTATTTCAGTATGTGACAAAATCCAGAAGACAGTTTATTAAAGCTAATAGACAACAAATCCTCCCTAGATTTGCATTCAAATGTGCCAACAAGTCCCCATGTATCAACTTCAAGTAAATAAGGAAAAAAAAAATCTCTTCCAGACAACTTCAGACGCAACAAAATAAAGTTTAACTAAAAAAGGAGAGTACATACATTAAAATGAGTGGAACATAACAAATTAATTTCAAAGCAGTCTGCAGATTATTTTCCATGATACAGAGTACTTTACTATTGTTCCCACCCAAAATGTAATTCCCCGATTAAAAACTCAAAATGCTCAAAGGAAATATATAAAGGCATTATTAAAACAAATTGGAAATATCTATTTCAACTTTTTCTTTTCAGGGATAAAAATTCAAGCATCAAACTAATATGGCCTATACTCCAATAAAAAGACTGTGAAAACTTACTAACACAAATGACATTGTTCCATTACCTGTCAAGGGACAAAGTTAATGGTAATTGTGAAATTAAATGGATGTGAAGTACCTTAAAGACAGAATTAAGATCTATCAGATTTTCACATCTGTGTAGTTCACTGAACTGGCATTAGACACAGAAATAAAAGTTGCTCTAGAACACCCTACAAAGAACTGAACAAATATCAGTATCAGATACACTGGATAAGTTAGTAAGTACATAAGACCCTTTTAAAGCACAGAATCATGGACTGGTTTGGGTCAGAAGTAACCTTAAAGCTCATCCAGTTCCAGCCCCCTGCCACAGGCAAGGACACCTTCCACTAAAGCAGGTTGCTCCAAGCCCCGTCCAAACTAGCCTTAAACACTGCTATGAATGGGGCAGCCACAGCTTCTCTGGGCACCCTGTGCCAGCGCCTCAGCACCCTCACAGGGAAGAACTTCTGCTGAAGATCTCATCTAAATCTACCTACTTTCAGCTTAAAGACATTCTCCCCTATCCTGTCACTACATGCCCTTATAAAAGTCCCTCTCCATATTTCTTGTAGGCCTCCTTTAAATACTGGAAGGTGCTCTATGGTTTCCTCAGAGCCTTCTCTTCTCCAGATGAACAAGCCAAACTCGCAGCCTGTCTCCACAGGGGAAGTGCTCCAACCCTCTGATCTTCTTCATGGCCCTCCTCTGGACTTATTTGAGCAGGACCATATCCCTCGTGTTTTGAGGGACCCAGAGCTGAACAAGTATCTGGTTTTAGCAAGCTATTAAAAAATAATTTAGTTGAAATGTAACCTTTCAAATGTTAGTGCCTGAAAATGGCAATTAAAATAGATTCCTTTGTCATTACAAAATTAATAGTATAAATTCTGACTATGTGTTCTGACTATCTGTTACTAAACATCTTCGGCTTTGGAAGGGAATACTGCTCTAGTAAAGTAAAAACCAAGGCAGTGATTTCACTGTAGCCACAGTTTTCATTTTGAACTCACATCAGTTTTACCTATAGAGTAGCTGAATTTATTTCCTTACCTCAAACGCACTGTGAGTCAGTCTTTACCAGCAAAGTGTTGGCATGTGGTGAAACGCAATTCATAAGGGCAGTGCCTTGCATGTGCAAGAAATTTTCCTTTAACTAATTCTTAAGTTGTTTTTTCTGTACACAGCATGTTGTTGCTCTAGAGAACCGAAAGATCACAAAATTGTCATCAGACCCAGAAGGTCACTGAATACTATACCTCTAATTTAGGATAAAACGTCATCGTTGTATGCTGATATGGCCATGCAGGATCTAGCTTCATGTGTCTATTTGTTACCTATCACAAGCTTTGTTATTTAGGAAGCTAAATCTCAATAACTTCTGATGAAATTCAGTCCTCCTGCTGGGAAAACAACATTAAAAAGAAATACTCTTTTTAATGTTCAGTTTAGATACCCCAGTTAAAATGCTGGGAATGACAAAGAACTTGGTGCAAACCCCTGTAAATAAAGTATTCAGCTGTCCCTCAGAGCTGACTCTGATCTGGATGCAACTTTGTAAGTAAAACAATTCTTACCAAAAGAAATATGAGAATTACATTTGGAGTTGTATTAATTGCACATATTGAAGCACAGAAACACAGTAAGCTTACACTGTTATGTCTGTGTTAGCTTAAAGCTTAGACGGCTTATAGAGCTCTTACTTGCTCAAGGAAATGTATTTTCTACTTATTAGTGTTATTACTATCAATTAAAGTTTTCTCTGAGACACAAAATAAACCAAATTCTGTCTCCAGGCTCTGTAACTAGCTAGAAAACATAGCAATATGCACACAGCTGCCAACTTCCACGATTTTATCAGAAGCTGCAGTGTATTTGGTACTTTCCTTAGAGACTAGAGCCAGGGACAAACCTGAGTTCCCACTTTGCCTAATGTGCAAAACAAAAACCATCAGAGCAAAACTCTCACAAAACATGAGAGCCTGAAAAGTCAAATGATTTTCCAGTGCTTGGGTTAATAATACTCATGTGAAGCTTTATGAAAAGGGTAGTACTGGAAACAACAATAATTCATTTAAGGAAAATACAGTCTCTGGTATCGGCTAAACAAACTCCCTGTATGGATGAAACATTGACCAGGCTGTTACTCATTGTTTATTACTATGAACTACGAAGTACTACCAAAGCTGAATGGTTTAACTTAAACTATCTAAAATAATCACATTTTACCTTCCTACATGTCAAGCATTTTCATAGTCATCTTTCTGGTTTCTCTTTGCAAATACATTGTTTAAGCTGATTCTACAATGCAAAATTAATCCAAGTAATTGGAACCAAGTTAATTTACTTCATTGTCTGCCTAACAAGTGCCTCCTTCTTCACTCTATGTATGTGATCTTATGGCTCACACTTCTTGGTTAGGCATATCATTTAATGGCACTTCCTCAGCCCAGAATCCTGGTATGCAAACATAACCAATGTTTACTGCACTGAATTATCAGACACTCTTTAACTCGTCAAAAGATCATTCAGACCTATTCTGCACTTAAGAAGAGCTGCCTTTTGTCAGCAATAACAGAAGAGATTTCAAATGCTCCACAGAAAGGTAGAAAGAAAAATCAATGGAATCTGCATTCTCAGCACACCTCAATTTCTTGGAAAATCTCCCCTAATGTTATCTCTTTAAATAATGATTTATATCTGCATTTACGAAGTAATCCAAAGTACATGAATTCACTACTCCTTATTTCCTTCTCAAAGATACTGCATAGAGTCTGCAGTCAGAGTTCATATTAGACATTTGTCATTAACACATCGTTAGAGGTTTCATAATCACCTATGCCAGCATGCATTTTGGAAATCTTTGCTTATTCTAAGCAGGGATAGAGAGGTGTTCATTACTATTTCAAATGAATGATTCTCATTTGGGTTCTATTGCAGTGAAGTATAATGAGCAGTTTGGGGATTTGCTAAGAATATTTCTCCGATTTGTAACTGAACTCAAGATGCAAAAAGCTTTGGGGTTTTATTGATCTAGTCCACACAAAGCATTTATTCAAAGCACCTGGCTATTTCTTGCTTTACATTGACACTGCATGCACAGACCAAACATATATAATACATATGTCTATAAGGCTTTGACTGTCCTTGCTCAGGATGTTCACTTCATACATAATGTGTTCAATGGTATGCTTAAGTACAATTTCATTCTTCTTAATGTTTGTTTTCTTTATAAAGATTATGTAAATTTTGGCCTTACAATTGTATTTCAATCATGAGCAAGGTGTTCACTGTTTACTAAACTTGATGGATTTCTTCCTGACTTCAGAGAGGTTTAGAGATGACAATTTTATTACTACTTTCAGAGCTGCCAAGTACTTAAAGCACAAGAAAAAAATGCCTGCACTTTAGAAGTGTTGATGTAAATGCTTTTAATGTGATAATTTGCATTAAGTGCCACAAATGACCATGTATTTACGTCTAGCACCCTTGCAAGTGTAAGAAGTATATAATCACTATGGTGCTGATCTATTGGAAACAAATCTTTTTACCTGTCAGAGCCATCAGAACATACTCAAATTATCATTGATCATTTTGTATTTTTGGATAAAGAAAAATCAACCATCTTAAAAATCACTATGAGATCATCTTATTTACATTCAGTCACTTATTTGCTTTCAGTTGAAGTCAACAGCATTGAAAGTATCAGTACTACCTCACTACAACCCAGCCTCACCAACAAATGACTGTGTCAGTAAATGCATGGCAGTCATCATTGTTGAGAGATTAGAGAAAGGACCAATTAAAAACTGAAAGTGCTACTCAAAGAAGTAATACTGACATCATAGACCCTGCCTCAAAATGCTAACACTCAAGTGACAGAACTGGGTTAGAAATCTATGGTTTGCTGAAGGAAAAATAATCACACCCCAGTGATCTTTTAGCTGACTCCAAATATTCGTATTTTAGACAAGAATCACTATTCCATTACTGACATACTGCTTGTAAACAAAGTACAAAATATGCTTATAAACGAGGTAGAAAATATGCATGAAGATCAATGAAAAATAAAGGAACTTAATATTCTATACCATCATATTTTTTCCTCTCCTTTGCACTTCACAGATAAATTATATATTCATTAGAGAACTTCAGGAAAAACCATAGTTTCTAACTTGATAAGTCCTTTAAGGACTTCTGAAATGCCCAGTTCTAAATCACATGGATATTATTCTGTTAGCTTGAACACAAGTGGCAAATATAATATTTTTTGGTGGCTGGTTTCATCATGTTCTGCTATATAGAAATTGTGGGAGTGTGTCATTTCCAGACATGTTTACAGTGCCTTCAAAACATGAAGATAATCTTAAACAGCATAGATAGATATGTTTATTGAGCAAACCACACATATTTTAACTCTTCTGTAGCAACAGTGGTAAGTTATTAATAATTGTTCCTTATATTAAAAGTCTCTGATTCAATATTGGATTTCAAGTATAACTGCATTCAGTCTATTTCCTTGAAATACCCATTTTTCACTGGTCCCAGAAAAAGATATTTTTCTAGCCACTGCTCCTTCTTCAGATGCCTTCCAATTTCTCTTTCCTCTGTACTTGAGCAGCTCCTTTACTGCATGAATACTTATGCACACATTAATTCCTGAACTCCCAATTTTACTCCTCTGTTCTTTTCTCTCATTTTATCTAGTCCATTTGACAGAGTAGAAATTTCCTTCTCCAGCATTTTATCTTCCTTGAACACCTTTCCTGGGTGTTTTTTGAGATGATTAAATTTCTTCTCCTACCATCTAAGTGTTCTCATCCTTTCCTTTTAACATATGATTTCATTCCTTTAAAAACTGTATCAATATGAGAAAAATCCTACTCACAAATACTATTTCATTGCTCATCTACCTTCTCATAGTGCTTTTCTTTTTTTGTCCTTACTTTCTGGTTGCATTAATAGCAATAAGTCAAAGAACACTAAATCAAAACACTCTTTTCTTCTTTCCAGGAAGAGAACTTTGATAAACCAAGATGAGTTACCATCTTTAATCCTTTTAAGCTACCAACTATGTATCTTCACATATATTATGTATATTTCAGTGAAAAACTCATGTATTTGCACTGAATAGGCAGTGTTCACTCTAGTCTCTAAATCTTAGTACCCTTGTTTTCTTTCATGCCTTCACAGTGTCAAAACAATGCAAGTAATCAATAAGTACATTGCTATTTCTTGTATCAGGCTTTGCTCTCAGCTAACAAATTTATACTATGTTTCATCTTTGGCTTTTTGTCTAAATGTCTGTGGGTGGAAATGGAAAAAGACAGAGAAGACTATGCGCCTATTAAATTTACAACATAATGTACTGTATAGCACAAAATAACCCTTATTTATGCCTAACAAGAGCCTAATCAACATACATTACTAAAATTAGTTCTTATTCTTTGCATGCTAACTACGTAACATATTTAAGGGAAAAACAAAGTAGTGTAACAAGTGTACACTAAATTACACTGATTTGGCATACAGTAGACACTTTAAATTGAGTATAAGGCAACCCTCCTGATGTGATATTCTGTTAGGCTGTTAGGAATGCCAGAAGTATACATTAAGCAGGGAAGCACCTGATTTATGGTACTCTTTCCTGTTTTCTGCCTCTGCTCATGTATCCATTTTGCACAGGTACTGACTGCTAAATAAATGTAAGATGTATTTCTAAATGTGCCCATTCTTCATAAGCTTAAGCCATCATTTACATTATGGCTGAATTTGATTTGAAAGCTTTCAAGGGAAATGCAACCTATTCCATGGGATAACTGGGCAGAATTACTACAGCTTTGAAGTGCAGAATTCAATTCTGTCATTATTACTAATTCAAAATGGTTACAACTAGTTCTACAACAAATCCCTAACTTTATATACACCCTACTTAAGGCCTATAATTTTAAGAAAGAATATGGTAGTATTACAGAATTATGGTCAAATATTTATTCTGATATGCTTACGGTACTGTCATTCTAGAATTGACATATTTAACACTACAGTGACAAAAGTTTCATTAAGTCTTTAGTACTTTAGGCTCTGTATAACCTTTTTGGTAGAATTTCCATATAAATAGCCAACAGTCACAAAAATATTGCTGTCTCCACTGCCATACCATCATATTCTAGAGGCACAGCAGGCACATCTTTCACTTCAAATGAACACTCTATGAAGATCTTTTATTGCTGAAACTTCTAAGTCAGACACATGCTTTGCTTTCCTTTTTCTGTATTAGCTCTTGGAGTGGTTTTTATTTGCTTGTATTTACATATTTGACCCCCCATTTTTGTCAATGGTAAAAGCACAAGTGTATCTTCCACTGGCACAACACTGCACTGCAGTTTATTTTTGCTCAGTGCTTAAGACCTTTGTAATTGCATCCAGAACAAGAATTCAAGAGCAAAGAACCAAACTGATCAGTTTCAAACAACCATAGCAGCACAGGAAAAAAGATTGACTAATTCAGAATATTTCACTGTACAGCACCTGAGACATCATCTTTTCATTTCCTGTTCAAAACTTGTGTAGATATCAGCAACCCAGACAATCACAGAAAATAATCGTTTGAGATAACTGGTTGCACCACACAGAAAAATCAGAATCCCTGCGCTTTTCAGCCATATTGTTACAGTACAGACACAGCCTAACAAATTTATTTACAAAGAAAATCCACATTAAGACCACACCTCACAAATAACAGGAATTCTCTATCTGGGAATATCAGGTATTTCAGTAGAAACCGATGTGAAAAAAAGGGGATAAAGTCAGAACTAGAATATTTTCAAGTACTTGCAGTAATATTTTTAAGCAAAACCAAAATCTGCCACAATACAGACAATTCCTTGACTATTGTCCTTAAATTGAGACAATCTATATAAGTGAGATTGCTTTGCAGTTTGGAAGAAGCAGTTGAGAAGACAACCACAGCCAAAACACAGCAAGATATCTGAACAACAGATGTCATAGTAATCATTTCAGGTGTTTACTTAATGGAAGCTGAGACGTGTTTAACCAGCTTATTGTATTCTAATTTAGATCAAGATGACACACAATATAAATGGTGTGTGTATAGAGGAGAAATAGACTCCTCTTCTAAGGAACTGAACAATTAGAAATTAGTTTCATGGGAAATCAATGCAATTTAAAGTCTTCAGTGAACTTCACAGGAAGGTTGAGAAACTTCAAAACTGTGTCAGTTATGTGCAATCTATACAGATTACTACAAAATATGCCTGCAGTTTGGATCACTGTAGTAGATATAGCTTTTGTATAAGGTACCCAGGGAGAATATCACTGTTAAAAAGAGTAAGAATTTTACAGGCAGCATTTCATAACATTCCAAAACAGACATACCATTCAAAAAGCACTTGAAATTATTCCTTCACTATGTTCTGACTATACGATGCATGCATTCACCCATTACATTTGTGCCAACTTGTATCTTGAAGACACAATACCTTACATTCCACAGGAGAATCACTCAAACTTCACTGGTTTTGAAAGCTCATGCAGTTCTATGAGGAGAGGAATGGGGAAAAAAGAATAGAGGAAAAACTTTACAATAGTGGAATGGGTTCTGGACAAGTGTAAGAGAAACAAACGTACAACATCTGCTTGGTCTTCTCATCTCCCATCATCAAGGTATGACACACCTCCTTCTCTCTAATCTTATTTTGACCCAAGTGCATTGGACCTTACATGTCATCGGTGCTGAATGAGGCATCTAAATGATAGGGGAAATACATTTTTAGTATGAGCCAAAAACATTGTTTGGAATGTTCTTTTTTCCCCTCAACATTACAAATCCCCCGCAACACAATGAATAAAGCACACAGTACTAATTTCTTAGTTACTTTGATAAAGGAAAATAAAACTTACACCTTGTTGCTGGACTTACAATAATACAAGTAACTAACATCTCAATCTACATTTTCAAACTAATCAAGGTGCCTCTTCTGTCACATTTACAGATCCAATAGAAGTACTCATTGCTGCTACATGCAAAACCCTGACGGATGATAAGGTGTTTTTTCATACCTGATGTTTATTTTTGCCAGGATGTAGGGATCTGAACTGATATAGGCTATTTTAGAACAAGAATACAGTTGCAACTTAGAAGACAAAAATTGTGAACCCAAGGTTCCCATACAGGCACTGAGATGATTTCAGTATCCGAATAGAAGCCTACAGCACTTAAAGCAAACCCCTCTTAGACATCTGCTAGTTCCTTTTGAACTAATTAATGCCAATAAAGGATTGCTTAATGCTCTGCACCACACAACTCTGCATATGTCTCCAGCCTTACTCTCAAGTAAGGTTGCTTGTTACAGAGGAAGCAGAGGAAAGGTATCCAGACTGCATGTGTTTCATAACTTAAAGAAAAACTTCTGAGGCTACAGATTTACTACAAGCACATGAATTGCTTGGCTTTGGTTCACAGAAGCTTGTATGACTTCAACTAAACATGTCCTTCCTATACTATCTACTGACTTATTTCCAATGCACACACCTTGGCCTTTGGAACTGAAAATGACATTACCCACAAAAATAAATTATTGTATTAGTGTAGGCACAGAGTCCTACTGAACAAAATACCGGCCAATTGCACCTACCCTCCAAGATAGTTTTCTACTGTCAATTTAGTCTTTGGAAATACTTTTCATGACAGCAATCCTGCTGTGGAAAGTAATTTTCTTAGGTTTTGCTGCTTGCAGTCTATGAAGAAATTCAGTCCATTTACAGGCTGATTCTAGCTGATACTCTCTGAAGGATGTTCTTTAAAAGCACTTTTCAATTGAATGTCAGAGGAAAGTTAAAAAAGCTAATAATTTCACACTCTCTAATTTTTTTAAGAATTGGATTCAATTGAGCCTCTACAGTTTTGTAAAACAACAGGGGGAAACTACTTTCATTTGTAGCTTTACAAGAAAGTGAAAACCTCAACGACTCCAGTACTTCCATTTCTGCTACAGGGACAACTTCCTTAAGCCACTACTCATGGAATCACACAATGATTTGGGTTGGAAAGGACCTTAGGATCTCAATTCTAACCCCTTGCCATGGGCAGGGACATCTCACACTAGACTACATCACCCAAAGCTCTGTTCAACCTGGCCTTGAACACCGCCAGCGATGGAGCATTCACAACTTCCCTGGGCAACCCATTCCAGTGCCTCACCACCCTTACAGGAAAGAACTTCTTCCTTATATCTAACCTAATTTCCTCTGTTTAAGTTTGAACCCATTAGCCCTTCTCCTATCACTACAGCCCCTCATGAAGAGTCTCTCTCCAGCATCCTTGTACCCCACTTCAGACACTGGAAGCTGCTCTGAGGTCTCCACGCAGCTTTTCTTCTCCAGGCTGAACAGCTCCAACTTTCTCAGCCTATCTTCATACAGAGGTGCTCCAACCCCCTGATCATCCTCGTGACCGCCTCTGGACTTGCTCCAACAGCTCCATGTCCTTATGTTGAGGACACCAGAACTGCACACAGTGCTCCCAGTGGGGTCTCATGAGAGCAGATTTGTCATCTCTGAGCGCAGCAGAGGGCTGGCAGCTTATTTTAAAAGCCACTTATTCTGCTTTTTATGTTATTTTGTTTAGATAGCTAAGAAAAATAAAAGTTATTCTTGTGCAGTTCTGCAGATTATATGACATTTTTACATAAAGTAGCTTTTGATATTTAGCAAGTAATACAATAATAGCTTTTAGTGCTTTTAAATAAGATTAGATACCAGTCTTTTCTACTATCCTGCCAGCAGCATTTATGATTTCTTATGTATGTCTGAATAGCGTTAACAGAACTAAGAGACAAAACCTGGGATACAAAGTATGCTCTATTATACAAAGCACAGTGACCTTCAAAAACTTCCTGGGTTTCGCAAATGCTGCAGTAAATTTTGCAGCGTATTTTCTTGTTGCCCTTTTTTTTTTCCTCAAATGAGGTAATTGTATCTTATCAACTAAAATTTTAAAGCCTTATGTACATTTCTGTACTGATTTACTTTTGTCTGATGTATTTACATGCAAATTTATTAATAAAGAAACACATTAGAAAATAGATGGAATTTTGCAGAGTGAGGGGAGAGGTTTGGAGAGATATTTAGAGGTACTATAATCCTATTACTGATAAAAAAGGGGGTGAGGGGGTGCAGAAATGGCATTTTTCCAAGCAGCAGGTGCAAAGAATAAATCAGAGAGGAGCAAGAATAGTTTTTGCAGTCATACATCATTTTAACCAGTGTTTCACCTCTCTAGATCTCCCAAGCATAAGCCTTTCCAAGTAACTATGAATGTATACAGTCGCACATGTGCACACTCGAAACACATAAACTATCTTCAAAATTACTGCAAAACTTTGTTATTGTGAATCCCATGGCATAACAAACGTTCTGAAGTCCAGCCTCCTTCCAAAGCAGAGTCACAAGTTGAAGGAAAAATCCTCTAAAGGCAAACAAAACCTATCACTTTGTGAACAATCTCTGGGCACAAAGGTTACTTTAATGGGTGCATCACTTTAAACTTACCCTTCACCATCTGTTCTACCCTTCTCACAAATGGAAAATGAACATAATTCACAACTATATCATAAAATGCAAGATAAAAGTGATTTAAATGGTTTTATGTCCCTTATTCAATAAAGTTTGCATCTGTTAGGTTTTTTTCTTATCAGTTGTGGAATAACTGGAGGATTGCTGTACCTGCAATGCATTCTGTAGTTGTCTTAAGGCAAATAAAAACTCTGAGTCAGATTTGTTAGGTAAGTTCAGGTCTGTTGGCAAAATACAATTGTTATAAATGGGAGGATGAGGGGGAGTTGGTGAAACAAAACAAAACAACCCTACCACAGAATTGGCTAGAGAATTGAAGTTCTATTAATACAACAGAAGCGATTAAAAAGATAACTGTGTCCTGTGAGAACCATACTCTTGCTTTCTAGCATTTTAGCACTTCTCAGTGTCTGTCTGTTTGCTCTAGAAAAGACTACAGTATTTGACGCAAGGGAATAGTAAGTCTTGCTTAACATCAGCTCTGCCTTGGTTTTGTGGATGGTCTCTGTATGTTTTTCTACCAGAGGTTTTGTTTTATTTCATTATCTGCTAGCCTCTGAAGAAAATTATGTCTATGGTATATGCAGTGTAGACATCTGCATCCCAAGAAATCTGACCATCAGCTCTTCTTCCCTAGAGCCGCTAGGCATTTGCTAGCACTAGGGCAGAGCTGATGCAGACATTTAGCTGTTGGTGAAAAGGATCAGTGTGTTTGCTTTAGTCCCCTAGATTACCTGGCATTTGTTGAAGGCGCTGTCTTCATCATTTTACTGGAGATGATGCTATAAGGCCTTAAGAGATTACGAATGGAGACGCAAATTAGGCATTCCTCATTCAGGGAAAACTCCAAGGACTGTGCCGAGTCGCATCAACATGTTCAGTAATGAAGTTTGACAGTTCATGCCTAAGCTTTCAGGGTAAATGTGTGTGCTGGGAATCCAAATATGAAAAGGTAAAGAAATTTGCTTCTGAAAGAAAAAATAAGTGGATTGGTTAGGGGACCAGACTCTGTAAACATCCACACAGTCACTCTGTGTGTGTGAGCTCAGTGAATCAAAAAATAGTCTCAAATGAGCTGAGTTTCTCACTCTTGAAAGCACTGCAGAATTGAGTCCTAAGAACATAAGACTGTTGTTTTGACAAAGCTTCAAAAATATGAAAAGATTAAGTAGAAGTCCAGCGCAGTTTGATTGTTTGTTTAGGCTGAAAAGAGCTGTGAAAATAGGAGATACGACCCATACAATTCCAACTACTCACATTTTAACATATACTTCAATCTTTCCAGAAGCATGAATATCAAATTTACACATTTAGAAAGTATTCTGCTTGCTTCCAAAGTAACTACACCAGTATGTGGTGTTTGGGTTTTTTTAAATGTAATTTCTTACAAGGATAGCATCTGTGAATTTAGCTTGGAGAATAGACATTCTGTCCTCTTACACACGGTGCTTTAGTCAGTGTATTGGACTTATTAAAACACCCCACACCTTTTAAAAAATATATATTTGCATGGAACTAATACATTTTCTTAAGAGTTGCTTAATTCTCCCAGATAAGACTTTTCAATGATTTCCTAAGTGTGCATTTGCTCAGTGGTCTGGCTGTTCAATCTGTAAGAATTCTGGATCTCTGTGTGAAATGTTACATATATGAAGTCTGAATTTGGCATACAGCTTGGTTTAACTTTGGCCCTATCTCATTAAGTGTCTTAATAGAGTCACCATGCAGAGGCAATTGCCAAAAACTCAGTTATAGTTAATACTGACTATGGAGTTTTGTGTGGAACAGATCTGAAGGTGCAACAAAAATACAGCAGTAGGTTTGAAATAAATACCTTGATTAGGGAAGGAAGAAAAGTGCCCACTGATAAATGGAGGGGGTGAAGTCGTAGATTACTACTGGAGAACTTTTAAGTGTTTCATGGCTAGAGTCTCTCAATTCTTATTTATGTATCACTTGACTTATTAGACATATTGATGTAGGTCCTCAAATGTGTTTTTAGACACAAAAGTGTTTTCATGAAATGCACACTTAGTAAAATCACAGGATTATTTCACCCGGCTTGATAAAGCCACGTATGATACAGGATAGTGAATACAATTACTTTATGGAAGTGGTATATCTGTATTTTAATCAATTCAGTTGACAGTTTAATTATTTTTACTTCTCTATTTTTTGTATTGTGACTTTTATTTTCACCTTGCTCTTAAAGGGCACAAATTAGCAATCCAAAGCTAAACATCAACAGAATCTCCTGTGATCTTCATTAACAAGAATTTGTCACAAATCTGACTCCACAGTCAAGTGGTGTAAATAGCACAGATGGATTTACAGGATACCAATAAAAGCCTTTTATATAAGAACATCCCCAGAGACAAGTCTTTTATATACTCAGAAGTGCATAAAACACTGATAAATCTGCCTGGCAAGCTTGTTTAGGAAGTTGCCTTATTAACCACATCAATTTAAGAGTCTGTTGACTTGTTCATTCTAACCTGTTAGAGATGTTCTCTGCACATGTTCCAAACATCACTAAGTATGTACGTGTGCCACTAAGTGTTAAGTAAGGATATTTTATCGCCTTACACATTCCTCCCATTTGTCTCATATAGTGGTGCTATCTTCTGTGGGCATTTTGTTTTAAATATAACTCTTACAGAAAATTTCAAGGACTCCCAACAGTCTCAGAAACATATTTTTATTTCCAAACAAGAGCTTACTCTGTAATATTTAAATCATGATGCTTCATTTTTACTCTAAAATGTCTCTCTATTCTTTCTTGATTATATGGAACA
The DNA here is from genome assembly GCA_032466535.1 of Forpus xanthops. Lineage (NCBI taxonomy): Eukaryota > Metazoa > Chordata > Aves > Psittaciformes > Psittacidae > Forpus > Forpus xanthops. The sequence continues at coordinate 17,244 of JASSUY010007400.1, forward strand.
AAAAGGTTAGTGTACTGTTTTCATATGGACACATACAGTCCTCTATCACACAGCCTTTCTCCATCTTAATAATTCAACCCAGTTTAGTTAAAATTGCCTCTCTGCAGCCATGCTGGCACAGAAAAATCTTGTTTCCCCTCTTCTGAAAAGATGCACCCTACCTTTTTAAATGTGGCATTAGCAACCCTGTCCATCAACAGAGTGTTTCTGTCTAATATGAGACTGTATTAACCAAGAGGGGAAAGTACTCTCAGCTGCGAGAAACTGAAACTCCAGCAGCTGGCTGTTACTGAACAAGGGAAAAGGTGAGGAAAACTGTGAGCTCCAGAAGTAATCTGTCTGAACAGAGACTTGACTACAGCAGGCTGTGTCAGCTATGATTGCAGGATGTGTGATTGTAGGTGGTACAACAGAATGAATGCACATCTCCTACATATCAACATTCCTATTATATGTGTATTGCTGCCACCATAATTAGGAGGGCAGGTGGAGGGAGCACAGGTCTATTAGCACATATTTACACTTGCAGGCTTGAAGCTTTTGTATTTAAGCATGCAAATATGAATCCTTGATTTCAAAATATCAGAGTGTCTAAACAGTCTGGTAAGGTCTTTAAGTGGAATGCTCTTTCAAAATATGAGATAATGTGCTGGTCTGTTTTCAAATGTTATTAAAATGCATAAATCTTAATCACAGTTTGCCTTTTAAAGGATGATCAATATATTAGTACTCTAGTTACATACAATTGTCAGCATCTCTTTTACTAAAGTTGTTAGCCTGCTATGCTGAGTCCTAACCTAGACAAATATATTTTGATGACACACAGAAATCAGTAAAATTCTATATAAAAACAAAAACTGAAACAAAAATATAAAATACTGCAGCATGTTCTATGGGCTGGGGGAAGAGATCTGCACAATCTGACAGTTTTCAATTGTGATCTTTGGGTTATTGTTTTCAGTAACACAATTTAAGTTTGCCTTTGTGTTCTTAGTGGACTGTTTCCTGCTATTTAGCCTTTCTCATTTACTTAAGTGTAGGAGTTGCTAGTGCAGAACTCAGATAAAAACTTGTGGCATCTTATGGCTTCATAAGAACTGAGTAAGGAATGAACAGATTTGCATCTAGTAAGTTCTCTATATTAATCACAAATTAATAGATGGCAAAGTATATCTTTTTCTTTAATAAATGAGCAAAATATCTTATTCTAGCATGGACTCGGGATAACAAGGAAGAATGTGATGGTAACAGAAGGCTTTTTCCTGTGTGGTGTATTTGGGAAATCCTCTTCCTCCTTTGCCACCCACTCTCCAAGTGCTGTGACTGTGGCTGGCAGGAAGAAGAGCAAACATTGCGGAGCCAGCTATTCACAGCTGTATGTGTGCCTCAGCTGTGCTGCCGATTCATCTGCAGTAGTTGCCATCTGCCAATTGCTTTAGTTGGGGAGCATCTGGAAGGTGTGCCATTTTAAAGAGAAGCTGCTGCACAACAAAGAAGCAGTTTCCTCCTTTCCTCCTTTTTTCTTTTTAATCTTACTTCCTTCTTCTTATCTTTCTTGTGACTCGTGTGTGCAGTGGGAGTGGTGCAATATAGTAAGTATCCTCTGCTACCCATACAATTTATAGCTTTTTTCATGTCAGTAACATACTGAAAAACATGGTATTTCCTCCGCTATCCCATGGAAAAAGGAGGCTGATCAGAGTATCTGATGGGAAGAGCACGTGCTGTTTAATGAAATGCTGCTGTCCAACACCATTTTAATCCACGAGTAGATCGTTATAGGAAAGCTGTGTTACATGTTTTACAGGATGGGATAGGTCCATTTGTTTCTATTTCCTTATATTTATGAATATTAGAAAATTAATCATCTTTATAGATTTGGCTTCTAGGAATTTTGTTTTAATGATCTAGCTCTTCTGTTTTGAGTTACAGAATATAGATACAGATAAACATCTTCTGCTCTAGGCATCTCTTGCAGTTAGCATATAATAATGCAGACGGATGTACTGTGCATAAACATGAATGCTCACTGCCTCAAGTTTGTGGGGGGAAAAAAATTGCTTCATGCATAAAAGATAAACTGAAGTAGTAGAGCTGGAAATCTAAGAGCTCTTTGCAAAGAACAGTACTTCAGCTGCCTTTTCTTGCTTATGTTGGAATTGTTTGTATTCATGTTTTATGAAGAAAGGTTGAAATTCTATTTTTCCCTGGTTTTGGTGGTGTTTGTTTGTTTTGGTATTTTTTGCTTGATAACTTAAAGAAAAAAGTGACATTGGGACTCCTGTTTTGGAGTGGATTTACTTTGTACAAAACTTTGTGGCTTTTTATTTAGTCCCAGTACCAAGAATGATGGGTAACAGAATTATACCCACTGAGGTTCTTGGTATGGGTTTTGGATTGTATTTCCTTTTCAAGATACCTTTAAAATTACCCCCCTGCAAAACCAAACAAACATCCCCTCCCCAAATACCAATCTCTTCTTTGAATCAAAGTTGAGATTTAACAGAGACACGACCAAGATTTAACAGAGACACGACCAAGAGAGATGCTTGGATTTTTGTAAGCAACAGGAAACAAATACACTAAAAAGGCGTTTACTTCTTTGCATCCAGATCTTACCCATGCTGTGTGAAAGGCAATGCCAGAGCATTGCTTTCACAACGTTATCTACATCAGCAACTAGAAGCAGAAGAAAGGATTTTGTCAAAATAAAAGGAAAATATTGGAAACTTCTATCAGTTCAATTTTCAGGGTCTGTGGGCTCCCCTCAGTGGATTGCACACAACTGTTTTCTTTGTTAAAAGCACTGCTGTAAAATCCTTCCTGGTTTTGTGCATTGGCTTTTTATTTGCTGTTGCTTCTGAGAAGGAGGTCATCATTCCCAATTCTTTTTTTTTCTACTACCCATGTGCATTGAAAGTGAACTTTTTCTTCTACTCCCTTTGTGCTGCTACAATAGGCATTTATTTCTGGTAACTGGTTTTGTGGGGCTCTGGTCCTTGGCTATGAATCTTGGATTCTTCCCAATTGTTCCTGCTCTGGGCCTGGTAGCTTTAGCACATTAATTTAATGTTCTGTAACTTCCTGCTGCTAATCCTAGTTGTTAGGCCCTGTGTTCATTAAGCTTGCTCCTGACTCCAGTGTATGACATGGAGTGCGAAATAATCTGTAGCGACGAGATAGACATGAAGCACAGCTTTGCTCTCCAAGCAGCCCTCATGGCTTCAGTAGAATCACTTGTACTTGAAGTGCTAAACCTGTCCTTCGTAAATGCCAAGACTTGATACTGTGCACAGAATAAGCTCTCTAAACTTTCTTTTTCCATTCTTGCTCTAGCCGAGTAAAAGCACTGGGCCAGTGTCTGTCTGTGTGTCAGTATTGAAGGACTGCTAGCATAAGGCTTGGCCCGTAGTTAAGTGGAAAAGAGCAGGTCAAGTTGCAGACAGCCACCTTTTCTCTACCAAAGATCATGGCATTTTTGTTGTCCTTGTGATTTGAATGCAAAGTGGCTCAAGGCTAAGGACTCTGAGGGCTAACAGCTTAAAAAGGGCAAGAATTCAAAGTATTTTTCCACCCTTTAGAAGATAAAGTAGCAGTCATCCTGCAATACAAGGTGCTCCAGGATGCAATTAAGGGTATCATTTTTACTACTGAAAGCCCTAAATCTATGTAAATCCTGTCTATGTGGGTTCATAAACTCAACCCATCGTTGTCTTTTCAAAATGCAATTGAGCTAAAGAAGTGTGAACTAGTTTTTCATTTCAGTCATAGCCCCCAGCGTTTACGACAGTCTTCATGGATGTCTGCAATGCAGACAAGTGACAAGGAGAACAGAAACCTTTCTGATCTGGGGACAGTCAGGGTGCTAGGCTGGTTAATGCATCCTTTCATGGAGCAAACAGACCTCTAACAGCTACATGAAGCTAGGAAACAGCAAGAAGCAGCAAGTTTTCTGTACACTCCTTTTATATTTCACACAAGGTTTGTCTCTGTCATGCTGATTTTTATAAACTGTCATTTTCTGATTAAAGCCAGTATTTTTAGTTGCTAGAATAGTTCCCTTTGAAATTTTCAGATTGGTAATTATATCTAACTGAATGTCAGTACCTGTTTGTATAACTTCAGTCGCGTGGTGCTCCACTACTCTGTAAAAGGGGAAAGCCGCTTTACTAATGTTTCTGCAAAGGTTGAAAGTTGTGACAACTTGCCACATAACCTTTGTTGCAGAGATCATTTGTTGACATAAATGATAGCAGTGATTGAGGAGGCAGGCAGCAGTCTTGCATTGACAAAGATGGCAGCAGCCTATTTGGGTGTGATGGCACTTCAGGTCATTCCACTGATGATTTCTGAGCTATGTCAGTCTGTATTTTTACTGTACAGAAAGAGCCAAAACTGGTCAAAGTATTCTAGCTGACTCTACCTGTGCAAGTAGCAAGACTGCTTAGTAGGTCTTGCTGCAAGAAGGAAATTTGTACCTGTTAAGGGGTTCAAGAAGCACGAGATGAAGAAATGTGTCACGAAAATGACATAGGAAACTGCAACAGGTTTCCTGGCAAATTGCAGTGGCTCTGCCATGAGACGGTTTTAAGAGAGATCTCTCTAAAACCAGGCCAGGTAGAACAAAGGTGTAGCTGAAACTGCCTTTCCGTAACAGAAGGGGCTGAGAGATCTCTCTAAGTTCCTTTTAGTCCTGTGACTAATCTCAAGGAAATGCTAAGTAATGAAACCACTCAGAATGTCTCTTTACTCTCCTCTGGGTTTGTGCCATTTTGCCTCCCCTCAAAAGGTGGGCTTCATCTTGAGCTGTGTAACAGCTCATCTCAAATACACCTTTGCACACTGCTATCAAAGAACACCTTGTAGGAAGATGGCTGAATTGTGCAGCCAGTCCTGTTTCTTTGTAGGAAAAAACTCTCTACTCATCAGTGAAATTCTAATGGTCCTGTCTTAAATGATATCTTGAATAATGAATACAGTGGGTTTTGTCAGTTTTACCCAGACTGGCTACAATATGCTTGAGGCAAGTTTGTGTTGCAAGCTCACATCATTAAAGACAGTGAATTTGCTGGAATAAAAATAATGCTAATAATAAAGCAATATCCTAGTATAGGGAATCACTCACATTCTGAGCAGTGTATTGGAAAATACGATGTTCTTAACTGCAATTCATAGTGAGTTGCATCTTTTCATATGTCATTCTTGACATGAATCCTTGGAATGATTATAGAGGATAATATGATGGGCACATTGACATGAATAGGTATAACACTTCATCTCAGTGACACTTCATGCTTACAAAATTCAGAAAGATTACTGTACTAGAAGCAGCTGAAAGCAGTCTTTAAACAAGCAAATATAGTGCTTTAGTTTGCAGAATCCCTCAAGTCTTGTAAGCATGAGTGAAATATTGGTGGTTTTTAGAAGTGAGCTGTTGATATTTAAACATCTTAATCTCCATCTCTGAGTTACTGTGCAAGATGACTCCTTCCTGAAGCTAGAAATTAAAATGAATTAAAAATCCAGCAAATGCTGAACTGATTATTTCTTATGACAGAGACTCAATACTTTCATTGAAAATGAAACTATAAATTATTGCCATATTTGCATTCATTTTGATCCATGTTTACATAGGCCAGGGAGAAATAGAACACAGTAAATTACTACATGGGTCTATACTGTAGAGTCAAGAAGGTTTAATCATTCACTGTTTGCATTTCAATTATTTGATACTGTCTTTTTCATGCATGGCTCCTAGAGAGGTGGTCAATGCCCTAAGCCTGTCAGTGTTTAGCCTTGAATTGGTCAGGTAATTGGGCTAGATAATCATTGAAGGCCATATCCAACTCAAATTATTCTAGGTTATTCTAGGCTGACTGAGAGTACCTTTTAAAATTAAAGCGTTCTCAGGTGGCATTCATAGAATCACAGAATGGTTTGGGTTGGAGAGGACCTCAAGATCATTCAGTTCCAATCCCCTTGCACAGGCAGGGTCACCTCACACTAGACCATGTCATCCAAGACTCTGTCCAACCTGTCCTTGAACACTGCCAGTGATGGAGCATTCACAACTTCTTTCTGCAACCCACTGCAGTGCCTCACCACCCTCACAGTAAAGAACTTCTTCCTTGCATCTAACCTGAACTTCCCCTGTTTTGAACCCACCCCTTGTCCTACCCCTACCCTATCCCTAATGAAGAGTCCCTCTCCAGCATCCTTGTAGCCCCCTTTAGAAGGCTGCTAAGAGATCTCCATGCACTTTTTCCAGGCTGAACAGCCACAGCTTTCTCAGCCTGTCTTCATAGAGCAGGAGCTCCCATCCCCTGATCATCCTCATGGCCCTCCTCTGCACTTATTCCAACAGTTCCATGTCCTTTTTATGTTGAGGACACCAGAACTGTACACAATACTCTCAGTGAGGTCTCATGAGAGCAGAGCAGAAGGCCAGGATCACCTCCTTTGACCTGCTGGTCACACTCCTTTTGATACAGCCAAGGATGCGGTTGGCTTTCTGGGCTGCCAGCTCATGTTCAGTGAAAAGCAAATCTAGCTTGATTTAGTAAATCAGCTTGCTCTGTTCCTCCAAATAGGCCCAAATGTTGTAACTTGTGCAAATTTGTGGGAAGTTTTGCTTGGAATTTTTAATGTAATCTCACTAGGAAAAGAGTAATCAAAGAAAACCCATTGTATTAAAACAAACCATAAAAGGTAATTTCTGAGTTCCCTGCTCATCTACATGGAACAGATCCGATATATGTATCTTACAGGAGCCTGAGGAGGCTGTTTTCCACCTCCCCAGCTACCTTTTTAATACTGTTATTAGAATATCAATTTATTAAAAGGTAAGTTTTACAACTGCATGTAGTGACACGATAAGGGGGAATGGTTTTAAACTTAAAGAGGGCAGATTTAGGTTAAATACTAGGAAAAGACTCTACTGTGAGGGTGGTGACGTGCTGACACAGGTTGTCCCATGAAGCTGTGACTGCCCCATCTGTGGCAGTGTTCAAGGCCAGGTTGGACAGGGCTTGGAGCAACGTGCTCTAGTGGAAGGTGTCCCTGCCTATGGCAGGGGGTTGGAACTGGATGAGCTTTAAGGTCCCTTCCAACCCAAAACAGATTATGATTCTACTATATCATGTATTTCCTAATAAATGATGCAGATTTTTGTTTCCTGCTCCTGATTTGGCACTTACATACACACACTGAGAGCAGAACTGATTCAATATAAAACCGTATTTCTTTACTCTTGCCTTTTATCTTAAGTATCTTTGCAAGACCAGAGGCAGGAATGGTAAGAGACCTGTTCTGCACAGACATGCCTAGTCTGCCTGACACTCCATCCTACTTCTCTGCTCCCTGTCTGTTCAGTGTGGCCCTGAGCTCACAGCCTGTCTTGTGTGAGATCTGTAACAAAGATGGTCAGAATTAAAAAAAAAAATATAGTAACACAATGGAGTTCTTCCATCTTTTCTTCTTTTTCTCAGATAAGATTTGCCCAGGAGCAAACAGGGTTGCTCAGAAGTAGAGAGGGGTCATTCCAGTT
>JASSUY010007400.1:25516-41281 GCA_032466535.1 Forpus xanthops
TTCCTTGTATTTCTCTTGTCATTGTTATTACTGGTGGTAGCAGTAGTGATTTATGTTATACCTTAGTTACTAAACTGCTCTTATCTCAAGCTGTGGGAGTTGCATTCCTCCGATTCTCCTTCCCATCTGTCCAGGAGTGGGGGGGAGTGAGTGAGCAAAACTGCATGAGTGCCTTAAACCACAACACAAATCAACCAACCCTGCTTCAACAGCTCTGTATGCCTCTCTGTGTGAGCCTGCAGAATCATGATGTGGGATGGGATGGGATGGGTAGGAGAAGCAGAAGTAGTAACATTATTTGTACAGAAGAGATTTAAGTGAAGGGACAGAGAGATTGACAAAGACTGTCAGAGGTAAATCCTCCTAATTGTTTTTACTCATAGCATTTGGGGTGTTTTCTCCCTAGTCTATATGAACCAAAATACAAGCACTAGGTATACAGCCATACAGTCTGAGCCTGGATAATCTTTCATGTAAAAAAAATTTGAACAATAAGATAGAATACAAGGAAAGGAAACAAAACAAAACAAAACCCCAACCCAGACTGGTAAAATCTTGAATGGGAATTTAGCTTTTATCTTCATTTGGATCAAATATTTCACATTCATTGTTTTCATTTGGATTTCTGCCATAGGATGTGCTTTAGAAACTGAGCCTGAACTGATGCATGCACATAGGCATATTGAAATGTTTATATAAGCAATCACTGAAATATTGTTCTTAATCATCAGACTCTCTTTTATTCCATTATGCTTCTCTGATACCAGAATTCAAACTCTGGACTGCAGTTCTTTTTAAGACTGAAGCTGTAGAACTTGGAAATATTTTTGTACAGTAAGTTCTGTATTGAAACTCTTCTAAATTTCCAGTGTATGATTCATGAAAGGTGAGCTAATAACAGTAGGGAAACAATGTAGTGGAAATAGTTGTAGTGTTTTATGCAGGCAGGATTGTAGGTAGGGGGTTGTCAACACTTCATTTTTTTTTTATTTATTTTTTAATTTGACAAAAAATATTAGGCTCTAAATAGCTTTTAATTCCCTTTTTAGACTGCATTAGCTGGGCTTTTAGGATAAAGAGTTGCAGTCTTTGCATCATTCTTATTGCTGTCCTTTTTTACCTGGAGACTGCGATAAAATGAATTAATTCCTACAGCATGCTGTCTTTCTTAATACATGGCATTTTTAGAAACCACAGGCATTTCTGTATTTGCACTTATGCAGTAGGACAGCTTTAGGAGATATGAATTCAAGTTACTCAAGATTTGGATGTTGTATGGACCACAGCATCATGACTCCAGCTAAAGCTGCTGTGTGTAATTCTATTAAATGTATTGACAAAGTTGTCCTTAATTCCAGTGGGCAACAGTGGGTTTGTTCTACATTTCTGATATGGGGCTGTGTACACTACCCACCATCCAAGTCTTTGCTCTTTAAAATGGCTCCTGTTGGTCAGATGGTGCCAAGAGTGTTGCACCATGCTATAATCCACATACATTATGGTACAGTATGAGAATGCGTTTATTATTTTTCATTAAATTTAGATTATGATCATATAGTCTTACAGTAAAGATATATAATAAAAAGCTAGAGAAATCCACTGAAAGGATACAGCAAAGGAGCAGGTACCACATGAAATTCAGTGCTAGGAGAATAACTATGCAGAGAAGAAACTAGAATCATAAGTTGCTGAAACCTGTTTCAGAATGTAACGCGTATGACAAAAAATGAGGAAATGATTCACAGTTACATATGTATTATAGTATTGATATATTATAGTGTCTTACAGCATCATTATTTTGCAAAGCACTGTTTGAGGAAGAGCTATGCATTTTCATCAGCAAAAAAAATGAAGTGATAATAACTTTTTGCCAAAACACTGGGGCAAATTAAAAAATATAGAGTTATAGAGAGGAAAAATAAAATGAAACATTTCTGATTCTGAGGACTATTTTATATCTACATAATGGTAAGTCAGTATCTGGCCGGGAGGCTTCATCAACGCAAAGTTATAATATGTAATCTTGCTGAATGAGTAAGCTATATGGTCTTAGCAGAGGTTAATATCTATGCTCAGTTGTATTTATTAAAGATAAATCAGTAATTTTTGCATAAGGATGGATGCTGGGATAATTTTTGTTTGCTTTCTGCTTTGAGGACTCACCATCTACCTACATAAACTGGCTTCACCTTTTTTTTGTGGTGAAATCTTCTGTCACTTATTAAGCCACTCTGACAGTGCCCTTGCAGTCTAAATACCATTGCTGTATTTAATCACAGATGTGCCTCTTGCAGTACCTGAGTCATTCTGTTGATCTGTAGTAGAGCAGAGTACTCAGATGCCACATATTAATGCAAAGCATTAGGCTGAAATTACATTTGAAGGCTTCAGTACAATACAGCTCAATGGTCCCTTTTTGCCTTAGAGGCAACAGTAGGAAAATGTAGTACCTAATAAGAATTTTAACTACAGTTCTACTTTGTATTATCTAATGCCTTGTGGCATGATGCTAAGAAAGACATACCTATGGGAATCATGCACCAGAACTGACTAGTATATCAGATATAGGTAATAATAAATATAAGCTCTTCCAATTGAAGCCACTACTATTCTCATCCTTCATATATTCCCCTTTTTTTTTCTTCAAGGTTGTTTTGATTTATTTTTCTCACTATACTCTCTGATGCCTGCTTACAAACATTGTAAGAAGTATGCTCAGGAAAGTTGCAAGTCTAAAGCCCAAATGAATTATTATCGATTACAACTAAAAGAAAATCAAGTATTTTAAATTCTTTTACTCAAATGGCATGACTATTGGCTTTAGCAGGTTTACACATGGAATAAATTTGCCTTGAATCTTCTGAATTAAGTAGCTTTTCAAAGGATAATAACATTGACAAAAATATACAGTTTTATTATATTTATTGTATAGAAAGGTAAACAGGTATTTTTTATATAAAAAAAAATACTAGAAAGACTTTTTTTGTGCGAATTATCTCTGATCTGTATGCCTTCAGAATTGGGTGGTATAAATGACTGGAGTGTTTCTCTTCTCACACTTGAAACCTACAGTATAAAAAATAAGGATAAAATGAAAGGACTGCTTAAAAAACCTAAAATATTTCAGTGTTTTTGCCACTAACTTTATTGCAGTGATAGGAACATGGCACATTTCTTGAGAAAGGGAAGACATGTTTATGTGTTTGAAAGTACTTAGCAGTGTAAACACAGCACTGATTTTATTTCATTTAATGTAGCACAACCAGTGCACTGGAAGCAAAGCCAAATCTGTTCAAAAACAAAGAAGGAAATCAAAACAAGCCCCCAAAACCCAACAACAAAACTTCTTGGAAGGAAATAGAAGTTTAGGTTTGGATGTAAGTGGTGTGGCCATTTTAAACTCACCTTGTAAATTCAATAAAAAACTTTAATTCTTTTTCTGAGAAAGGTGAAATGTGAGTAATGAAAGTACCAAGTAATCTTACTTTTTTCTTTTTGAGTTTCACTTCACAGATTCTGTGGTTTCTTTTGAGTTACCACTTGAATCTAAGAAAAGAAAACTTTATAACAATTCTGCTGCAGTTACAAATTTTAGGGCCTCTGGCACTCACTCCTTTTCCTTAAGGACACCTACAGACTCTAGTGTAATCTGGCAGCTCCTGGTAGCAAAGACATATGTAGAAATCTTTATGCATCGGGACTGCAAGGGAAAAGAACAGATAACAGCAAGAGAGCATGGTGAGAAGTCTTCTAGGGTTTCAAAGATAAGTGAAACATGGATTTTTTTTAACACATATACTTTTCCTCCAGTACAAGAAGATTCCATTCTAAAAAGACTTGGAAATCTAGTGTATGTTTGTGTGGTGTTGCTCTGCCCATGCACACACCCACCTCTTCCAAGAAAGATAATGTGACATCTTCTTCATTGTCTTTTGCAAGAGCACAGTGAGGTGTGTTGCTGAGCAAGGCGCTCATCTTCAAATACCTAAGAGCATATGCGATTCATAGTCAGTACCTCTATTCCAGTGTATTACCAGTTGACGTGATTGCCAGCTTTAAAATAATATGAATGTAGAGAGCAAAATAAGAGCACGTTGGTTTGTGCCATTTAATTTGCACCCTGTATCTCTCAGCTTGCACCCCTTAACAAAGAGGAAGTTTCAAAATGCAAAGTGGAGAGAGGAATAAGAAAGGTGGTGTAGATTGAAAAAGAGAAAGAATTTCCCCCCTCTCACACTCAGTTTCTGAGCACACACACACATACACACAGAGGTATAATGTTCTGTCCTCATCAGAAGTACAACCCAACCTGAGTTATTCTGATGCTCAATGATATTAACTGCCACTTGGTGGAGTCAGTTTCTGGCTCCAACATTAAGCCTGTTACAGCTGAGGATTATTTTGACTTCTGTCAATGGTTGTGGACAATACTATCTCAGTAAAACAACTGTGAGGAAATCCACAAAAGACCTGGCAGAGCTGGCTCCTGAGAAACACAAAGCTTTGTGGTTTTTTCCTTGCCCTTTTTCATCTGATTTGACTCTGCCCATGTGCCAAAAAGTACATATTGGATTTCTGCTCATGAACAAATGACGGTCTGTTTGGTTTGTTTGAAAGCACAGGTGAATTTAGTAAAAATTATTTACAAAGAACGTAAGTGCAACTAGAGTCTTAAATGAGGTTACCCCTGTATAGGTTAAGTTCTCTTTAGAACAAGAAATGTGTGACTAGAAGTTGTGAAGAACAGCTTATGAAATGAATTTTGGTGTTCCAAAGACTTAATGTGGAGAGGCATTACTTAAAACGCTGAGTTTGACTGGGATTAGTTCTTCAGGATGTTTTTATTGTGTGTAAAAGAATCAACCAACCAGCTGGGCACTTGCAGAGTGACAAATAGCACTGAACGGAAGTGTTTTGATAGGGTTGTATGTGTGTCTGTAAGTGTTTTTTTTTAGGGCAATTTCTTAAATTATTTATTTTACTTGCTTGATAAGAGACAGGAACAGCAGCAGATATTTTTCCTCAAAACCACAATGCAGTGGTAACCAGTGTTGTGGTAACCAGATTAATTATTTGCTAGAGTTAATAACTAAATCAGATATATGTCAAAAAGGAGCTGTTTAGTATACAAAAAGGGTATAAGTACATATTTAGGATAAAAGAAGAAATAGGTCATCCTGACGGTTTTGTGGTTAGCTGTTCAGGAGCTTACCCTGAGGAGCAGTAGTGCTTGACCAGCTACAGGGTTATAGAGACAAAAGTACAGGGCAAGTTGTAGATATTCTGCCTTTATGTATGTCAAGGGGATAGATGCAGAACCAATATTTTAAATCTTAGCTTTGAAGTGTGAAGATGATGGAGATGATTATGAAATAGTAATGGAGGAGTTCGATGAATATTTTATCCCCAAACAAAGCACAATTTATGAGCATACTTGTCTACTATAGGAGCTAAAAGTCTGAGGAACAATGGAAGGCTGATTTGGGAGGACTTATTGCAAATCTAAGAATGATAAATAGGAGCACGTCAAGGACAACTGAGTCACTGTTATCTTACATGCAAAAGCTCCTTAACATATAATACAGGTAGCTAATATAGCTAGTTAGTAATAGTTTTCAACTTAAAGGAAAATAAATCATTAAACAAACTTGGTAAGAATACAGAAGACAAGGAATTAATAATCACAAATAAACACAGTGTTTTTAAATCCTTGTCTTTGACAGAGGAATGCAGCATAATCAACAAGGGCATCAAGTGTGGTGTGGAAAATGTTAATTAGAATATATTGAAACTGAACTGGCGAGGGTGAAAAGCCTGTGTGTTCTTGGCTTAATGAGGAGAAATGTGGGGATTTAAGAGCAAAGACAGACTTCTGGGATAGGGGGTAAGGACCTGGAATAAGCCTCTTTCAAAAATGAACAGTGGTGTTGGAACCCCTTGGCCAAGGGGAGGAAACTGCATGGTCATGAGCAGAGCAGAGTCATGGGAGACACGCTCTGCGATGCTGGCAGCTGAGATGACGCTGGTAAAACTGTGTTTGCAGGCTGCGTTGGCATCATGAACTGATCCAAACTGAGCAGAAACAAGTTAACAGCAGTCAGCTGAAGGGTAAACGTGCAGCAAAAAAAGAGGTTTAATCTGCTTAACACAGAGAAAAAATAAAGTGGAAATATTGCTTGAAATTTGACAAATGGGGAGATGTATGTTTTCTGGGTTGAGAACAGGGTACATGGGGGAAATGCAGTTCCATAAACCGCTATTTATTTTACTGCATTCTTATTGATCTGTCTGTCCTAGCCTTCCCCCTTTACCAGGGTCACTGTGACGCAGACTGGGTGAATGGTGGAGTCCTGGCACTGTCTTCTAAACTGGAACTCTAAAAGCAAACTGATGAACACGAGCAAGCTCTGCGAAGGAATTTTCATCCCTAAAAAAGCCCAGAAGCAGGGCACAGCAGAAGAGAATCACCTTAGTTTCTCTCCACTGCTTTTCCAGGGGTTGCAGTTTTTCTGATGGATTCTAATCTCCATCAGAAATTGCTGCCTTTCACCTTTCCCCCTCCTGTTTCCCTAGCTAGCTCAGTTTATTAAATTTTATTTAACTCTGCCCTCTGAGCTGGCACTGTCCGCTTGGAATGGTTCATTGCTACCCTTGCCATAATAAACAGACAAGAGGAAGAATAAAGACTGTGCCATTGTATTGCATTATCATCTAGAGAGTTGAATTCCAGCATTTTTATGCATGCTTTGCAGCTGCTGTTATTTGTGCTTGGTGTCAACCTACTGAATGGTGGGGAGATTAGTCAAGCAAGTTGGCAGAAGCATAAGCAGCATTGGTGAGACCGATAACAGAGACACTCATCTGCTTGCCTGTTCTTTCATCTTCACTTGTGTTAAACTTCAACCCACTGCACAAATTATGCCCATTTTCCCCCTTTTGATCTGGCCCTCTTTTCTTCCCATTTGGCACTATCTTTTCCACAGGAAGCAGATTATTGTGTCATATAAAAAGAGAGAGGCAGTAGCAGCTTCAGCAGATGCTGCCCAGCATGCTTGAATTGCAAACGCATTCCCCGTAACAAGAAAATAGCAAAGTTGATGCCTAGTACTTTGTCAGTGCTGGGGGGTCAGGCGTGCTCTGGGACTGCCTGACTACACCAACAAATGTATAATTAGGCACTTCTCTCAAATTGGATTTGGAAAATATTGGTTTTGATGATCTCAGAGAAACAGTGCTTCTGTCATATCTTGGTTAATATTCAATTAAGATTAAATGAAAATTGTATGATACAGGCCTTTCAGTTCTGGGAGGTTTAGTAAAGGGGATGGTGGGGGTGCTGTAGAGGAAATCACAGTTTTCATTTACAGTCACTTTCTGTATCAGATGAAATGTAGGGTAGTTCTTAAATGTGTGGTTGGGAGCACTCAACAAAATTGTTGGGAGATTAATGAGTCTTGTGCTGCAAGGCATTCTTTTAAGAGAAGGTGGAATTCCGCTATTTTATCTCTTAGCCACAGGTGTATATTTGGTGTTAATAGCGCTCTGGAGATCATCAAAAGGAAAATGCCAGAGGCATGGCAGGATTTGGAATAGTTAGTCATTTAATACCCTTGTGTACAGTCTCAGTGAAAGAAAGATGTTAAATTGTCTAGTGTATAGTGAGGGTGGGGAATAGGATCTAGGGCTTGCTGAGAACTACCTGCTGTGACAGAAACAACTCGATTTCTTCATAAAGGAGCAGGCATACATCCAACTTCAGAAGTAGCACAGTTGAAAAAGAATTGGTGAAAAGACTGCCACTCTCAAAATGATTCAGTGCCTACCATATAAACTTCTTAAAGATACTACAGCTTTTGAGCAGAGTCTCAGAAAGTGAAAAGGGCTGCTCCTGGAACCAGTACAAGAACAAGCTTCCAACAGAGGGAAACAATTTGTCTCTGAAAGCACCAGATATTACCTCATGACTTTCTGAAATGATACATGCTTACAGCTGTTGGTGCTAGAAGGTAGGAATTATGGGACACCCTACTGAAACATCATGGATGGCAGCCCAAGCCATCTGTAGACTAACTTGGGATCGGTTTACTTCACCAAGGGAGTGCCATTTTGCAGTAGTGGCATACAGGGTAAAAATCAGATACATGAAATGCCATTAAAGACTTCTATTTACTACTAACCCTGGATCAACAGTAAAGGCTTTGAGACACGCAGACATTAAGGCAAGGGAGGAATTAATCAGTGTTTCTTTATGGCACAGTAATGAGACATGGGCTTTCTACATTTCCTGTTGTTCAGAGAGCATCTAAACACCCCGGGAGTGCAAACTGATACAAATTTCAGTAACATGGATCAAATCCTGCTCTTAGCTCTCTGATTTTTATTTAGGGAACAAGATCAATGCTGGCAGTATTGCTCATAGTTGATGAAGTGGAGTCTAGTAAAAGAACTCTGCATGACTTGAAACTAATATGGCAGATCTAAAAGGAGTGACAAACATAGTTTTGGCATACTCATGCGGAAGAAGGAGGATTGAGATCTCATTCTTCTCTGAGCACTGATATTATTTTGATATATTTAAGAGATCACAGAAGAAGTTGGAACTTACTGTCATCTATTATTCTATTCCATCCTATTATCTCAAGCAAGTGTCTTTACCAGTAGCCTGTGTGACCAACCGTAACTTCTTCTCTTTTGCTTAATGAACTTCAATTTATTCCGTTGAAAGAGGAATAGCCTAAGCTTTGCTAGGAATGTCCTTCCCCGCTTCCCCTCCCCAACACCATAAAACAAGAAACAAACAAAAAAAAGCCATGGAAGTTAATGATGAGGACACACTAATGAGAAGTGAGAGTATGCACACCATGGGGCAAGAATGGTTTCACCACTAGGTCTTTGGGGAAAGATGTGAACATCACTGTCACTGCCTTCTCCACGTGTGTTTTGCAGGGAGTGGGCTGTGCCAGCTGCCCTCCCAGTAGGCCTTATGGCGTGGATCAGATGCTCATTAGGAAGAATCAAAACCATGTCTCAGAAGCTCTGATCAGCACTGATTTTCCTCAGCATTGTCAAAACTTAGCTGCTTCAAGTTGCGCCAGCAAGGAGAACCTGTGGCACCATAGCAGGAAATCTTCCTGGTAAAATCCTCCCTGTGTTAATTGTGGCTAGTAAGTGAAGGTTAGAGCATAGGTATTTCAGCCTTAGGTGTGTAAATGATCTTGTAGAGCTCTATAGTCTGTCAGTTTCGAGTGTTTAATCCGTTACTGTTCAGAATGTGGTAAAGCCTGGGGACTCAACGTATGTGAAATAAAAGGGAAGAAGTATCCAGCTACAGCTGACAATAATTTCAGGTACTTAAAACAATTTTGCCACATTTCAGCAGTCTGTATACCTCAAAAGAAATCAGATAATGCTAATTTTATTCTTGATTTCCAATACAGAATCATGGAATAGTTTAGGTTGGAAAGGACCTTAAGATCATCTAGTTCCAACCCCCTGCCATGGGTAGAGACATCTCACACTAAACCAAGTCACCCAGAGCTCTGTCCAACCTGGCCTTGAACAATGCCAGGGATGGAGCATTCACATCCTTGGACAACCCATGCCAGTGCCTTACCACTCTCACAGTAGAGAACTTCTTCCTTATATCCAACCTGAACTTCCCCTGTTTAAGTCTGAAGAGTCCCTCTCCAGCATCTTTTTAACGCAAAAAATCCTATGTTTGTATAAAATAACATCCATAAAATTCAGAGGGAAATTCCATAATTTGAAGAAATAATACAATACAAAGCTAATACAAAAGCCTGTTTTTAATTATCTTGAGATGAATGCTTTTAAATAAACATTTGATTTAAAAAAAGACATAAAATCCTTAAAAAAGCGCACTGTCAATAATTTTAAAACCATCTTGATAAAGATTAACCCTCCCATCTAGCCACTGCATCTCAATTGCTAAATGATTTTCAGACAAAAAAAAATTAAACTGATAAAATGTGTAAGTCAAAACAAGTAATTTCCAGTTCCACTGTTAATCAGTGCAAGTTTACTTGTGAAAATGACAAGATATTTTTTAACCAGCTGTAATACATAGCTACAAATATTTCCACTCTTTTTTCCCCTTAAGGGTGAGCTCAGTTTTTATTTTTTAGTCAAGAGATAATAGTAAAAAATACTGATACGTCCATAAGTAAAAGCAGAGAAGATGCACCAGTAATCAGCTCGAAGATGCCATAAATATTATTCATTTTAGTAAATAAAAAAATTTAACCAAAGTTGTGCTCCAAATTGCACTTTGCCTTGTTAGAAAGTGAAGAAAACTAAAGCATCAAAATAATAACACCAAATTCATTAAAACCAAAGTAAGTCAAAACAGCCACGTAAGACAGAGCAGAAAGTCTCTGCAGGGGACAATATCCTATGCAATACCTCTGAAAGTTAATTTCAATAACTGAATAATTTATCAAGTTACGTCTACCATACCGCTACTGTAAGAAAAGACCACATTCTGCACATAGGTAGTGAGCTACCCATTCTTGCACAGGTTTCCTTCAAATCATTGCCCCACATGGTATCACTTTATCATATGGACCTGCCCAAGTTAGTCTGCCTCTTTCCCAGAAAACTCCTCTGAACTCTGCCACATATTACGGACAGTTGAGGAGATGGGTGTACAGAGCACAGCTCTGAATATGCACTTCAGCCTGTATTTTACAATGTGCCGGGAAAAAGGATGCCACAACAGCCAGTTGTTTCACAGAAAGGAAGTCTGTTTCCCAGTGGTACTAATACTACTCCTTTCCATCATGGATTTGAGTCACAGCCACTACTCACTTCTCTCCAAACCATTAAATTGAGTCCTCCCTCAAATTCTGCTCCTGTTTCAGTGACAGGGATGTAAACTGCATTGAGACAGAGGGACAGAGCTAATGTATGGAAAGTCTGCTTGTCAGCTTACTAAATTACTACCAGTTAAAATTTACATGCATCATTAGCATTCCTTTCTCCATAGGTAAATAATGGCAGAAATCAGCCTTTAATTGTTATACACAGTGAAAAAAGCATCTGAACAATAGTGGTGCCCTGCAGGGATAACATTCAAATGGCACTTTGCCAGTTTGGTAGTCTCCATTATAAGCAAACCCAGTAATTAGCTAACAAAAAGCTAGGAATCCCATCAGAAAGCTAAACTTACTGCTCCACTTCCCCCAGAAATCCCTGTTCTCCCTTATTTTCACGTGCCTATATTTTCACTGTTCTCTGACATGCAACCACAAGGAGGAGATTGCTGCCCTAAAGAGCCATTCACAGAAACAAATGTTCCTCCCAACCTTACTGCTTCAATTAGCAGTGGACTAACAAAAATATCATTCAGCAGTCTTCCTGAGCAGGAAGCATGTTTTGTTTTGTTGTTTTTGTTGTTTTTTTTTTTTAAAGTATGAATCAATCACCTTTTTTTCCAAACAAAATCATTTTATGGTTTCCATTTATGAGATATGAACAACCCAAATAAATAAATAAATAAATAAATGTAGCTTCTGGCATTCAATAATTGCCAATTGAGCATTCCTTGGCTTGCTGGAATGCAGAAACCTTACAAGTTGTGAGAAAGATTTTATCTCAGTTTTTTCAGATAAGGAAAAGTTACTTGATGTAGGTGATGTTTCTACAAGAACAGAACCCAAAACACTTTGTTTCCAGACTCATACTCTGACCACTTCACTGTGCTTCTGTGGCTTAAAAAAATAACAACAGCACATCAGCAGTCATTGCCCAGCCAATTTTGTTTAAATCACTGTTTCTCAGCTGGTGATCTAATCAGGCCCGTAGACAGGCCTGCTCTGTTCATGACTCCTGCAGTGCTCAGCTCAACAGGAGTTGCAGCAAAATGCACATTTATAATGGATGGTTGAATCAAAAATAAAGGTAAGCTATTTGTTTGAAATGTTCATCTTATTTATTTTATGTTCATATGCTTGCATAAGAGGCCTCGTAAGCGGTTGTTTGAGATCCAAGTCAGAAAGAAGTGCATGATAGGCAAAGTCAACAAAAACTCTTACTGATTATCACCAGTGCATGACTTAGTATTTCCTTACAATGAGAAATTCAGGAAGTAAAACTGAAAAAGTTCTGTTTACCAAGGCATCCTAAAAGGGAAACACTAAAGCTTAAACCAGATGGATTCCTGCTGCTACATGAAAACATTTGATAGCATAATAACAACAAAAAAAGCACCTCGATTTTTCAAGCGTATGGAATTCAGAATCTTTTTGGTAGCACATCAGTTAACTATTTCAAACACAGGCACACAAAAATTAATGCTGTACAATATCAATCCTCAAATCCAATGATTAAAAGCTACATCCTAAGAATTATTGCTGTCTCCCAAAAAACAAATGAAGACTTACATATGCCCATCTGTTGTAGTGATGAGAAGTGTAACTGGCCAGCCCAAAAGCTGTTTTCTGAATAACAGTTCCTATTGATAGGTGCCCATGTGCATTTCCTTAAAGAATATGAGCCCCTAGCTGAGTGACTCGAATACATTCTTAACTTTGGTGACCACAAATACTGAAGCAATAAATAGAAACTATTTAAAAATACTGTTTCTTTTAACAAGGACAATACCCCTCAGTGCATACACACACACACTCACATACCTATACACACCTCAGATTTGCCCCCGAATGTTTGGGCAAACACAAGATTATTTGAATATCATCAAATGTTCACATTCACCTTTGATAAGATACAGGAAAAGAACTTTTAGCCATTGAGTAAACATTCTCACTGAAGATTCCTGGAGCTAAATACAGTAAGCAAAGTCATGATTTCCTACAAATCTATATTCTTTAAGTAATGTCCATACTATATCTTTAATGAGTCAGATTTGATAGCTTATATCTACTGTGATGTTTATTTGGTTTTGCCCTCTTGAGGTCTACAGGGCAACAACCTCTTACTTTCTGTCGACTTCTCTGCTTTTTTAAGGGTTATCTGCCTGGGAAAAATACTGAAGGACAGCGTATGCTTTGAATTTACAACAGAGCAGCAGGCAACAGAAAGCTATAGTTAGTCAAAACTATATTAAGTAACAAATGCATCCACATGGACAATAACTTGGACATGAGATTACCAATGTGTTGTAAATTAACAGATATACTGTACACCAACACCCTTGGCCCCTTTATAGACACAAAGTTTACCCTTTCTTTCCTAATTATCCAGGGAAAGGAACAAGGACACACAGAATAAAGAGGCTTTAGGGATGGAAGACTGAGCAAAGTACATACACAAAATGAGGACGGTTTCAAGTCAGCCTTTTCAGATAGACTGGAGTTAGTTTATGCTTTAACGAGAGCTGCCTGGGATCTGGCTGTTTCGTCTTCAGAGTCAATTCTACTAAACATATAGTTTCTCAATCCTGGTCAAACACTGAATTTCAGCATAATACTAAATCAATACCCTTGGAAACAAATATATGGTTTTGATCAATAAAATGTTACTGATTTAATAAGGGGAAAATGTTTCATTTCATTTTACATTTTTATCTTAATATACCAATCTTTGAAATGAAAATCAGAATGTTCCTTTTTGATAAACTAAAAATGTTACTCGAAAAAGAAAAATTGATAGAACATTTTTGTCTCCAATCTTTTTATTTCAATGAGTCAGAAATAATGTTTTATCAGAAAATGCTTGATGAACTCTTTAGTCCCAAAAGATCTTAGAAAACCACCTTCATCTGCCCTCATGGATCACAAGTCATGAAAGCACTACCCATCGACACCCAACTTGAGACTGACAATGGGTGCAATGGACCAAAAGCCACAACACCTGGGAGACCAGCATAACAGCAGAAATGTGGTTGCATGAACATCACTGCAAGACACACTGCAGCAAAGGGCTGGATCACATAGGTTTCAAATCCCCCACTCCACGAGCCTAGCAGTGATAAAAAGGAAAAATGAAATGACTGAATTAGGTGTTTGGACGTCAGAGCAATGCACGAAGGCAATTCTCTGCATTAAGAAAGGTAATTTCCTGGGGTAAGGGTTGGACTTGATCTTAAGTCTTTTCCAACCTAGTTGATTCTATGATCCTGATGTCCACTGCCCCATTTGCTGCTATTCTATGTCTATTGAGTGTCGTTTGACCCTGAGTTTGTCTACAAATTGTGCACCCCCCAAATGCACTTGCAAACATGGTACTTGCATGGTAATTCTGAACAGTTTATGCTTTGCCTACAAGAAACAGTAAATAAATAAAGAAATAAATAAGAGATGCCTGAAAGGGGCCTATAGGGATGCTGGGGAGGAACTATTCATGAGGGACTGTACTGACAGGACAAGGGGTAACGGGTTCAAACTTAAACAGGGGAAGTTTAGATTGGACCTGAGGAAGAAATTCTTTACTGTAAGGGTGGTGAGGCACTGGAATGCGTTGCTCACGGAAGTCGTGAATGCTCCATTGCTGGAGATATTCAAGGCCGGGTTGTACAGAGCCTTGGGTGGCATGGTTTACGGGAGGTGTCCCTGCCCACAGCAGGGGGTTTGGACCTAGATGATCTTAAGGTCCTTTCCACCACTAAGTATTCTAAGATTCTATGATTCCCTAGTGGAAAGACTATAGAGTATTTCTGGAGGGAGAAGAGGCACCTACTAAAGTGAAAACAAAAAAAAAAAAAAAAAAGAGAAACAAGAAAAAAGGAAAAATATAAAAATAACTTAAAGTCTACAGACTTAGAAAATGGAACACAGCTCTGGAAAAAGCTCAAGTCACAGTTTTATCGTTGAAGAAGAACTAATATTGGTAGCATTAAGAACTGGTAGACCAGCTATATTTGAAGGCATGATTTGTACTTTCTGGGAAGAAAAAAAAAAATTAGTAGCTCCATGGAATCATGGAATCATGGAATCATTGATGTTATATTTTGGATTTGATGCAATATAGCAATTCTTTCTGTGATTACTTAAGATATTAATAAATGTAGCTCATTATAGGCTATTTATAAATCATGCATTTAAGTACACAACATGTCCAGGAGAATATGAGAAGTTATTACTCACTCAAAGTATCCTTCTTGGGAGATACATTTCAGTAACTGGATCAGAATTTACTGCAAGCTATCAAGATAAAAAGGCATTCAAATCAATGACAGCTTCAACCTGTATATGGTAGATTTAACCTAGCCTAGTGGAAATCTAACCTTTCACCATAGAATCATAGCATAGTTCAGGTTGGAAAGGACCTTAAGATCACCTAGTTCCAACTCCCTGCCATGGAGTCACCTCACACTAAACCATGTCACCAAAGGCTCTGTCCAACCCGGCCTTGAACACCGCTGGGGATGGAGCACTCACAATTTCCTTGGGCAACCCATTCCAGTGCCTTACCACCTTTACAGTAAAGAACTTCTTCCTTATATCCAGTCTAAACTTCTGTTTAAGTTTGAACCCGTTACCTGTTGTCCCATCACTACAGTCATAGAATCACAGAATAATTTAAGGGTAAGTAGCTTGAACAGAAAACACAGATGCCTTCTCAACTTTTTTTGTCTCAATACTGTTTTGTAACAGGGTAAATGATCATTCTAATAATAATAATGAATTATTAATGAATTAAAAATAATGAAAGATAATTCAAATATATAACTAGGGAAAAAAAAGTGCTTTGGACAAATAAAATTTCCTCCTGTCGTGGTTTGAGGCTCTCAAACCCATGCAGCCACTCTCTCACTCACTCCCCTCTCTTTCTTCCTCAGTCCGAGGG
>JASSUY010007401.1:0-18145 GCA_032466535.1 Forpus xanthops
GGTGGGGGGGGGGGGGGGGGGAGGAGGAGTGAGAGAACGGCTGTGTGGTTCTGAGTTACAGCTGGGCTTAAACCATGCCATGCTCTTTTGCAAGCTAAAGGCAGCTGCCTTCTGCAAGGTATGAATTTGTTTGTATTTTATGCTTTGTTCTGTTATTCGGTTGGCTTTGCTTTTAAAATCTTCTTACCCATATGGCACTATCTTTTAATAATACATCAGGTTGCCTTACTCTAATAATTTACCAGGCTTATGATTTGCTTGAACTGTTCAGGCTGATGGTATAATTGTGTAATACATCCAGTACAAGATGCTGCTGAGTTGATACGTTACTCTAAAGATGGCACTGTTTAGAAGGGAAACCTGGAGTATATTCATTTACATACTGTACTAATTTTTAAAAGGAGTTGCCATGAATGGAGCTACTTTTACTTCTTGACTGCATGGCAGCATTTCTCAGAGGAGTTTAATAAAACCTCCTTTACCTCTTCCAGGAGGGAGGTTCTTTGATTTTTAAAAAATTCTGAGGTTTAGTTCTTTGCCTTTAAAAATGTAATAAATAAATCTGGTTTCGATATTTGTTTTTCAATTTATAAAGTAATTCTAATTTGGATTAGAGAAAAAAGAATATAAAATACATGTCAGAAGTGAAGGAACATGAATAAGTATAAAATGGAGAATCTTTAGTGTTATTGATAATGAAAAGTTAATCAAAACCCAAAAAAGTGAGCTGTGATGAAACTGTTCACAAATACCCACCAGATAGAGGATCATCATCTGAGCTAAAAAATATTCTGAGGCCTCTATATCAGAACTTTAATTTTCATTCCAAATAGTAAAGAAAGAAAACTAGTAGTACAGCTGTTAAATAATTGGGTCTTAGTTTCATAACAATTGAAAAATTCAAACACAGCAAAGCAATATTATTTTCTCAAATTGTAAAAAAAAAAAAAAAAAAGTAAAAAATTATTAAAAAAGGAAAACCAACCTAAAACCTGTTTGAGTGAACTTTTGTATTTTGGGTTCATCTAAAGTAGTTTAGTTCATTCAGCTTTTGTAGAGGTTTTCTTATGGTGTTTCAACTTTGATGTAGGTAAATAAATTCAAATTAATATTATCAACAATTTTTTTCAACATAAACATATATTTTTAAAACTGTTGGAAATAATTCCATGAGTTCAAAATTTGAGTTTTTTCAAATTAATGTAGACTCATCTTTTAATTAATGCAGGAAATGTTTTGTTCAGAAACACAACCGGATTTGTACATCTCATTCTCCGAAGAAAACTAAATGGCCTATTGCAAGCTTGGTGAAATAGGACCGGTTAGGAGAGTGCTGCTGCTCGTACTTCCATAAGGCAGGCTACTCTGTGTCACAGAGTAGCAAAGCGAAAACTCACAACAAAAATCACAAATCTCTACACTTATGATACATTGGACTAGATATTTGACTTTGATGAAACCCTTCTCAAAAGCTATGCCTTTGAATGATGAGCCCTGCAGTCTGGGAAAATACCCGCATTTATCAAATGTGAAATGAACAAACATAAAAATAACTCTATTGAATTAATACAGATGAAATTATAGAAAGTGATACAGGGATAATAGCATTCCTGATAGTTTAAAATTTACAAATATGAAAATGAATAGATTTTATAGTGAAAGAAACTAAGTATCTTTGGGGAAAAAGAAAGAAGATACAGTAATATAAAGAAACATGCAAGCTACAATAAATTAAGAAAGTTAATTCACATTGCCGTTTATTGTGACAAAAAAAAAAAAAATAGGGTTTTCACAAGACTGCAGAATTTGGCTGTACAGGTTCTTTCAGATTTTGAATCTTGCTTACCATTGAGAAAGATCTCCAACTATAATTTATTTAGAAGAGAGATGTGAAAACTAATCATTTGTAGTTCAAACTGTTTTCTATATATGTTTCTAAATATTTTTACTTTTTTTGGTTTGATTTTTTTTCCAGAAAGGAATCAAGAAGATCAAAGGAGCATATACTATGACCATTTCATTTTATTATGAGTGAAATAGTCTTGCAATTCTTTGTGACACAAAGATGGTATAAATGAAAGTGTTCTGATGTGAACTGATCTCAAAGGTCAAAAATGTGATACATGTATGTTCTAACACAGTCAAAAGGTGAAATTTATCATAGCTGATACAACCCCAGCACAATAGGTCACTGAGGTGTTTCTTTGTTATAGATTAATAAGAGGGTTTGATATATGGAAGTTAGTATAAGCCATAAAAAGTTCAATTAATATGAGAAATAAAAAAAAATTAATAGCCATTATTTTGATGACCATTTTATCACAAAATGCAAAGGGGTTTGTTTGTCAAGCTTCTTTAATATTTTAAAAAACAAGTTTTCATAAAAGCAAATAAATCTATTTCTAGTATAAAAATTCTTATATGGGCATGAAAAATACAGCAGCAGTGTAGAAGAAAGTATTTGAGCTTATAGGTGGGCTCCAAAATTCTGAATAACTGATAATGTATTCATATTTTCATTAGTAGGAAGCTAAAGAAGAATAAGTTCAATACATTAATTAATATTAATTACTTAAGATTAAAAAAATTATATAAATTTGATAGATTGCAAAGAATAGTTGCTAGAGCAGATTATGATTAAATACATTTTAGATGAATGAGTGGTAGCTATAATTCTGCATATAACATGACCTGTTTTTTTCTGCTCGCTACCCTGTTGCACCCATTCAGGACAGTGATATGGTTGGGTTTTCTTAAATACAGCCATAATGTAAACAAATAATTCATGAACAACTCTTCCAGTTTTTATCAATAGCTTCCCTCACAATTAATATATCTCTTGAAATAAATATATAAGTAAAAAAACATGGGGCATTCCATTTACAAGAGTATCAAAATATAATTACGTAGCAAATGAATGACTGAAATCCTTTTGTATCTTTATTGATGTCTGTGCAAAAGCCAGTAATAATGATACTGTATCCATCTTTAGCAGCTGTCAACTTACTATATTTCAATGAGAAATAACAGAGTTGAACCAACACCTAACATTATATCAGTGGAGTGAGATTCTGTGGGAGAGCTACAAATGCAAACAAGAGAATTTATGAACTGAATGAAGCAATTATCTCTACTGTGAACAGTGGCATTAAGGAGCCAATGACTTCACATACTTGATTTTATGTACCTTCCACTGCACTGCTTCAGGAAAAATAATCTTGTTCCACATTGAAGACAATGAGGCAATTTTTTTCTATCATTCTACATAAAACTATAAAATTTGTGATTACAATATTTGTGGTTCCTTAAGCAATCAATTTAGCTTATGCAATCTGAGCATCGAGACGCTTAATAAGAAGTAAAAGTTCTGGTTTAAGCACTAATTACTCAATAATATGTTGTAGAGAACTGATTTTATTGGATGCATTAGATGTTCTTTGCAGGAGATTACAAGCACTGGTATTTAATAAAATTCCTTAAAGAGATAATGCATGCATCTTTAAATTCACCTACATCCTCTACTCATTGGCAATATTTCTAGCATAATATTTTTATATAACAAAGAGTGTATGAAAGGTAAAAACTGTTACAGAAGAATAGAGGCATACTTTCTCAATTGAGCAAAAGAATTAGATAAGCTTTTTAAACATAGAGATTTGAGGAGGAGAAAATGTATATGTATCCCACTTTGTATCACTAGAATGAATTGCACCTTTTGAGAGGTGACCACACATATTATTCATAACATCATTATAAAAAGTAGTGCTGTTGCACCCAGGGTGAACTATGGAAATAAAAGATAATGGTTTCCATGGGAAGGAATACTGTTGTTCAGACCATTGGTTTTTGCTAAGAAAAACAAATAAAATGTCAGATGAAGAATCAAAGGTGAAGAAGGATGCACGTAGCTAAAAGCTCTAGAAGACATACACACCAGTAGCTGGACATACTTACAGGAATCCAAAATATGTTAATGGATGGCTTAGTTTGCATAGCTACTGAAAGCACTGAAGGGTGCTGTCCACAAATGAACAGGAAATCTTCGAAGACCTTCACAGGAAAAGAAACGTATTTTCTTATCTGTATTGAGTTATTTCAATTAAGCAAAATCCACCTATTGTTTAGCTCTCTTCAAGAGAAGAACATTGTGAAGATTTGATTTGCTCTCATATTTTATGGAGAAACTATGGGCTAATCATCATGTCACATAAATTACTGAAGTACCTTTGATTGAGTGTGGGATCTACAAAGGTTGTCAGAAGCAGGATGATTTTTCCTAACACTTGACCTTGGGTTTACAAACATAAATCAGGATTGGTAATATGATTGCTCTGTTAAAGGTTTGACATTTATTTTTTTGTACAATGAGAAAATATCAATAAACAAAAAGTTTAAAGGTGATATCTGTCATTGAATTCAGACAAGTCAATAAAAAAGAGGCTAGAAGGTGCTCACATGTTTTTTAGAAGTCTGTTCTTTTGCAGTAATCAATCTGCGTGTTTATTGTTTGGATATACTAGCCCATGCACGTGTACATATTGTGAAAATACATATTTTCCAAGAATTTCATTGTTTTTAATTTGGTTCATCATTTAAATTTCTCCCTAACTGCACTAATTTTACAATTTCCAGAAGGGCATTTCACTTAATATTCTTTTGGATCAGTTGGTGCTTTGAGTCTGAATTTAAAGTTTAAAGGAACCATTTGATTTTAATAACTTTTATGTGGAGTGCTCCATTGAGCTTGGATTTTAGCACATATAACTTCTTTTCCATAAGGTGATTTTTAGCAAATCCCTGTGTGTAAAAGAAAGATAAACACACATCAGTGAGTTTGTTATTGCAATTAAATTATTGGATTTTTACATTTGAATATATTTTGAACACTGAAAAGCATGAAGAGACTGTTTTCTCATGTTGGTCATAGACACTTTTCTAACACTTTAAAACCTGAAAAAAGCCTGTCTGTTTTCTTCGATCTTGGAGAATATTAAAATACCATAGTTTTCTGAATATATAGTCAGTTCAGGAAAGCAATGCTTCTTTAAAGACACGATTAAACCAAACTCTTAAACAGTAACAATCTCCTTAGATTCTACACACTTAGATAAATAATTATTTATTTACTTCCTTACTTCAATAAAATTCCATATCCTGATCAATCTTCCTGTCCTCACTAACTTTGTTTCCCACAGTTCCATGTTTTAACAGCATTGGTAAGTTAAACTAAAATGGATGCTGGGAGCTTGGTTTTGCATGATAGCTGAATTGTGCAGTTCAGGAAAATTCTGTCAAATCATATAATTTCTTTTAAGGCTAAGAGAATGGAATGAGGAAAAGAAAGCTGCCAATATAATGAAGAGTTTAAATTGTAACTGGCTGTTGTTTAACTGTAACAGAACATATTTTGTGCAAGCCATTATTCACAGTGGGATATGCCAGTTTTCTGTAGCAGTTTTCAATGCTACCTTTAAACTCAGTTTCTGGATTCACACCTTCCTTGAAGCAGGATTATTTACTGTCATTTTAGATGACAGAAAACCTTATGCGGGTGGGGGAGATTTGAAGGAAATCTTTGTTGAAAAGTAAAGGTTTTCCTTTCAAAACATCACTACTTCTTCCAATGTCTTACACTTTGGCAGTTAGAAATGTGGTCTGAACTCTAACTTTGATACTCCAAAGAATCTGGCAGTTATCTGGGAAGAGCAGTTTGCTAAAAGAGAATATTTGGCTTTGGAAACAAGTTCTGTGCCACATGACAAGGAAGGGCAGTATTTGGCCTCTCATCCCAGCTTCTGGTTCCAAGTCAATTCAATTTATCATCTAGCTAAAACTCATAGAACCTCCCTTTGCTTAAAGAATGAATATTTCACAGAAATTATTAAAAGCTGATTAAAACTATCTTTGCAATTCTTAAATAATGTAACCAAATGAACATGAGCTACCATAATAATAATCTTCACACAAAACCAATGGAAAAATTCCATTATCCAATTCAAAAGAAGAGATGACAACTGGAGACATAGTGTTTTATGATATTTTAAAATAAAATGGGGTAGTAGGTCTTGTGTTCTCAGAAACTGACTTGTTTAGTCTGAGGTGGTTCATAACTCCCAAGTGTTCTGTCAGCATATTGTCAATAATCTCAGATATTTATGATTATTGCCTATACATATCCTTTTATTGTCTAAATTTAAAGGACTTTTAAAGACACTTCTCTTTAATTTCTGTGAAGTTCTGAACAAAATTCACATCTAAAATACAATGAATCAGCTCTTTAAGAGTACAATGATACTAATTTTAAGAAAATAAGTATCTGGAGAAAATGAGAAAATTGCCTACCTACTATAATCATTAATGCAATTCAATACATTACACCAAACAAAACTTAAATTAAAGGGAGAACAAAATTTGAAGAAACAGATACATAGCACAAATCAAGATCAATCTTGCAAATCTTTAATTAAAAGAATATCTATTCCTGGTCTTATCTCTCAAAAATAAATAAAAAATAATATTGATTAGATTTGTCTTTCTTTGCAGGACCCTTTGCTAAGCAATTCTCTGATTTTTAAATCTATCTGACTCAGACAGCTGTAAGCTCATTCAAAAATTAATATTGGAAGTTAGATCTAATGAAATTCTGCTTTTTGTTTATCTCATTTCTCTCCCCAGGATACGGAGCTACGCTTGAATTTCTCTCATTCTCACATTTAATATAAAAAGGAAGATGTCCTTTTCCTTTTCTTTTTTTTTTTTTGACACAGCTACAAAACATGAAATTGTCCTGAACAACAGTAGAGGTGCTTGAGGCCTAACATATTGTTCTGTAACATATACTGGATCTCTTTGTCTTTCAATGGCACCCATGAGACTCCAAAATGCCAAACAGCAGAGGATATATTTTTTTGGTAGCATCTGTCTTCTTGGCTGACTCTCCATATAATACTGGCAGCTTTGTGTTTGCTTTCAGAGCTGTCATGTAGTTAAGCTCCTGATAGGCTGTTAGCACTATTGTGCCCTTTTAGATGTGATCCTTTGACTCATCCTTGTTTCATACACATTTTATCAATAACTTAAAAAAATTTTCACACAAATGCATTAAAGAGCACATGAGGGATCAGCCCAAGTTGCTATTTGTATAAATGAAAATAATCTGTTTCTGAAAATAAAAATGTAAATGTGAAATGAACCCAATTTTTTTTCATGTTATGTGGGTTCATTTTGACACTGGAAATGCAGTTTCAAAGTTTATCTGCAGAATCACAGATTGAAGCTAGCCCTATGTTGTTTACATCAAAGATTCAGGAAACAGCATGAAGGAGAATCCCATGGTGGATCACAGGAAACTCACTATGTCACTGACATGTCCCATTTCTTCCAAGTTTGTGCAGAATTGGATCAAAACCACACTTCAGTATCCTTTGGGCAAAGGCTTGGCACTTAGCTACTGCCCTACTCAGGGTCCCTGTAAGGTCTGCTTTTCTGCTGAATCTGGAATAAATCCAGGCAGTGCCATTTTGAAGGAAGCAAATTCACTGAGAGTCTGTGATCACATCATAAACAAGAGTCTGTGAATGCCAGCATACCAGAATGTTGTGGGAAAGAAACATATGGGTGGAAATATTAATTCACTAATGTCAAAGTTTACTGCTCTGACATTTGCAGAATAAACTAATTCTCTTTTTAATGGCTGGTCATTCCATTTTTTATGTGTTTTATAGAATAGATACTCTCCCCTTGTCCATCCCCATCCTCTCCCTCTGTATTAAAGGAATAGTTTCTTTACCAGAAATGAAATGGAGAAAAGCAATAGAATAAACCTGATTAATTTTCTTTCTTTCAGTCTTGGCCATTTTTAAGAAATATGCTTAAGAAACACTAGCAACTTTATAACTGTCTCTCTCCTCATTTTAGTACCTGACCTACAATTCTGATTTAGTTTTGGGAGAATTCATTCAACAGAGGGAAATAATTTCTCCTCCTCTAACTGCAGCAGTATACTGACCCTATATAAAAACTTTTGGAGTTATCCAAACTTAATTTGAAAATTTGTTCTTAATAATTCTCTGTCCCAATTTAGCTTAAGTAGACTGACTAATACATTGTAAACTGGTAATTCACTTGCTGCATTTGTTTTTTCACTGAGTTTGTGTTCGATAAAGATCAGGTGATACTCCATTTGTAACACAGAATAATGATTAGGTTCTTTAAATTTATTCTTTTTTTCCTTAGCTTTTTAGAAACCTGTCAATAATTTAACTTACTAAACTTTGCTTTGTTTTATGGCCTAATGTTTAACAAAATGAAGTGAAATATATAATGGCATAATCCATCAGTCTGCACCTCTAGAATTTGCCTTATAGGTAAAACTGGAAAAATATAAATCTGCATTTCACGTATCAACAATACTGGTTTCAAGTAAAAATTTTGCAAAAGATGCTCCTTCGTGCATGAGACTCTGAAACACCTCAGCTTTTAATGAAAAAATGGGACTGACCTGTTTTCAGAAAGACTTGCAAGGATTTCATTTGATTCTCAGTTTTATCTGTCTGCTATGACTTGAAATGACTTAGGTAAACTATTAAAGCAGTTTGTGATAGTCTAAAAAACCCCAGCATTAAGATCAAGTGTTTATTTATCTAAACTTCCTAATCATCTGCAGATTAAAGTTGCTGAGATGACTTCGAGTAATTGCTGAAGTAACCATGAAACAAACATACTCCTGAAGAAAATGTGTTGATAGATCATTAGCCAATTTTTATCAAAGATAACTTTACTGGAATCCAGTGAAACTTTCACTGTTTGACTCCCTTCATAAAAAGTATGAAAAAATGGATGAAGTCCACAAATTGAAGTTTAAGTCTTTAGTCATAGTTTGGAAGGGACATCTGCTTCCCTAAGTCTTTTCCATGAAGTCCTTAAAAATAAACACCAAACCACCACCAAATTAACTATAAGTTCTTTTGGGGCTAAAAACAGTGCTATTCAATGGTCGTTTCACTTTTCTACGTTCTGTCAGGTCTTCACCTAACAATTTAGAATGAAGTGAAATTATTGAGCACTAAAATGAAATCTCTTAGAATCATAGAATATTAGAGTGGTTTGCAACAGAAAGTACTGTAACATCATCTAGGTTCAAATCCCCTGCTACCGGCAGGGACACCTCCCAATTGACCAGGTTCAACCTTGCCTCATGGAGCACTCATTTTGATTCATGTCCTAAAATAAAGCTGGAAACTTATTTCTGGGGTGACCTGAAAAAAAATCTAACTTCAAAACGCCTTTCTGACAAAGAAGGAAAGGAATAGATGGAAAAAAGTTACCTCAGTGCCTTCTAGTTTTCAAGAGTAACGTAAAGTAACATTATCTATATATCTATCTTTTTATTTAGTTTGAAGCCTCTAACCTTTCAATGTGAAGTTTAGTGTTTGCATTTCTATTTTAATTAAAGCATTAAACTATAAAGCATTATTTATTCTCACAAATTGTAATAGCTGATGCAAACCTAAATGTATAATCAGAGATAAGAAGAAAGTGGAATACATTTTTCACTGCCTCCTTGAAACTCTTATTCTTCAACTAGTAATTTAGGCTGGATTAACTAGAAAAAAAGCTTAGTTCTCCTTTTATTTCCATCTTGTTTACCTTGTTTGTCCTCAGCAGATTATTTGCAGTATCACTAGAGTTTCACCACTGTAAAGTCAGTGTTATCACTATGAATTCTGAAATGACACAATATTTTCCCCTATTTTAAAAAGTTAATTTATTTTACTGAGCTACAGTGACACAGCTAGGTTTCATAGATGCTGACTCTTTAAGGAACTGCCATTTAATTGATATATAAAGCTGCCAAGGATAATATTCTAAATGATATATTTATCATTTGATGATTGATCACTTTTTCATTCCACTTAGGAAACAAATTATATGCATAATGTCTTCTAACAACATTAAACATAACTTGGAAGGTCTGTAAAATGCCCAAGGGACAATTTGGATATAGACTTTCCCAGATGCACTTCAGCAAAAAGGACATTCAGAAAACTAACATCAACCTGTAGAGTGGCTCTGCTTACAATGTATTTTAGAGAAGCTAACATCCATTTCTTTCCTATTGACTCATCTTCAATGTCAGCTTTCAACCCTGAGATTTTTACAGCTGTGTTATTAAAAACTGAGTATAGGAGTTTAATATGGAAGTATTAACAAAGAATAGCTACAGTGTTGCTTGTGGATGATGCATTATTATACATGAAAAAAAAAAAAAAACATCTGAGACAAGGAAAGTTGTGCTTCAATCACTTACAGTACAGACAAGCTACATAAATGAAATGAAAAAGCTTTGAAGATGGGATAAAAAGGCACAATATTGAATACTAAAATGTTCTCGTGGGCTACAGAAATAATGCAAATTGAACATTGATAGCAAACAGCAGGAGACTGACAAGACTAAGGTGACTGAAGAACAGAAAATTTTAGTTATAACTCTATCCAGATTATCTCCACAAGGTTTGTGTGTTATCATAGAATGTATTGCAAAAACTATTGCAAAACAATGAAGATCGTCAGTTTAAGTGAGGAAAAGCTACACTTAATTTCTTCTGTGTCATATTGATTTATTTTCAGGATTATGCAGCCACTGTCCTGCTTGTTTGCTTTTGTTTTGCTCTTTAATCTGTAAAATATGTGTACATGCATCTATAGGAGGGCTTGTCAGAGACCTGCCTGGAGACTAGGCTGTAACTAAATCTACCTTGACTGGGAATGGATCTTGCTTTCAGCTGTAATCTGGTAGTCCACATTATTTGGCTCTAAAATTCATCAAAAATGCAGCCTTCTTAATCTTTACCTTTGAATATAATAATTCTATTGAAAACCAATTTAAATGTCTCTCAGAATTCACTTATAATATTCATCTAAGCAAAGGCATGTTTTTCAGAATATCTCTCCTAGCTCCCAAGATAACTTTCAACACATCAGAACTCTAACTAAATACTGCTTCAGTCAAAAAGAAAAAAATTGGTTGCTTCAAACCAAAAAATTTAGATGTATCAGACAGCACAAATGGAGCTACTTGTTCACTAAAGCACTGATATACAATATTCTGAGTGCAGTCTATTGTTAAGCTATGATTTTGATCATTTTTTTGCACAGCTATATTAGTCAGGTACAGTTCTGGTAAAATATAAAGCTTCCAGAATACACCCTTAGATATTCATAAGAATTTGGGACTATACCCCAGGTTTTGTATTCCTATTTTTATAGTCACATTAATAATTTTTATAAAAAAAATAAATGTACAGATAATTTTATGAACTACTTGCACGTTCTTCTAGCAACCAAGTTTCTGCATGCAAAAAATTTCAGGCTTTGGCATGATACACCTAAATGGCTACTTATTGATATATCTGGTCTGCAAATGCAGGAGAAACATTTGTAAACAAAACATTCATAAACAAAACATTCTGCAGAAAAATATGCATGGTCACTGTAAAAGCATACGCAATGTCTTCCGTTGGTTGTGCCTTTATAATAGTCTTTGAGGAATTATTTACAGTGAAATAACAAATAAGAAAAGCTCCCTGAATTGCCCATGTAGAAGTTTGCATTTCTTCTATTATTTATAGATGTTTAACATCAATTTTGGCCTGAACTAGAATGTTATGTACTTTGAGATAAATTTTGGCTTAATCATCACTAAAATTTAATTTTTTAAATGAAGCAAGATTTGCCAGAGAGGTAAAATTTTATAAGCTAAATAACAAGCAAACAAGCCATTTTCAAGTCTCCAATCTAAGTAGATGTGGGAGACAATTATTTGGAATTTAATTTCATTAAGTTGATCTGATAAATCAAGGAAATATGAATGAATTATTATTTTAATGATGCTTCTGCTATTATAAATTTTTATTGTCCACAGCCTCATTGAGACAGATTTTAAGGTCTGTTGACAGAAGCAACATCAACTATGTTCTTCCAATACACATTAATAACTTTGAACCATATATAGTACTAATGTGTAAGAAAAGTCTAACAAACTTTTTGGGTGGCTCCCAGTTATGGTTAATATTTCCTTCATAGCCACTATGAATTTATGTTAGCATTAGAACTGAACAAAAACTTCAAAAAATAAACAGAAGTTCAAGCAATTATTATATTTTTTCTCTATGAATTTATCAAAACATCTCATGCCACCCCTCCTTCTCTATTCAGAAGGAAAGTCATGTGCTCTCCAATCTCTACTATAGCAATTGAATTTATAATGCTTCCTGAAAAGCATAGATAATAGTTGAACAGTCATGTATTATATTATGTATTATATTGGCTATTTTCTCTTCAGTATTCTCGTGTATTTTTTCCTTTTTTTTTTTTTTTTTTTTTTTGCCCTATCACATCTTATAAGTTGCTTTAGTAAGCAGGAAATATCTTTTTTTCTGTACTGGTGAGTTTCTGGCATACTACTGCTCACAATCTGTAAACTGAGCTCTGAGATACTATGTAATAATAACGAAAATAACAAGAAGAAAAGCAAATGAACATGATGAGGCTATTAGATAGCAGCTCTAAGCTGAGCATGAGCCACAAAGAGTTAAAATGATAAAAATCTGTCTAGATCAGGCATGTGAATCACAGTTCTTTCCTAGTGTTCTTCCCCAGTCAGTATCCTTCAAGTGTATCACCTCTTGGCTGAACTGAACTTCCACAGATGGATGTTTATTTGTGCATTCACTTTCTATAAATAATTTTAATAGCAAAGGAAGGAAGCAGTAAAGTTTTCATTTAATTTATGAGTGACTTTTTTTTTTGTAATGGAGATTTAAAATGGAATGTTGGAGAAGTTTACCAAGACATTTAACCAATCAGATTTGACCAAGGAATTGGACTGTAGAAGTCAAATTCATTCATTTTCAGAACTGAAAACTAACAAGCATCCCACATGTTCATTTGCACTGCTGATTACATCTTAATTTAAAGCATGGAATATTATCAGTTATGAGACTATTTTTTGTATTTTCCTTAACTGATAAGAAATATGAAGACTCTCTTCATCACATGCTAAAGAAATTAACATGGGCAGTGATACTGAAACCCAGAATCTTGTTTCTGGTTACCCAGACCCTATATACTTTTAGAATCTAACTGCCTCACTCCAGCCTTTGGCCTAGAAGGGGAAATGTGCTAATGAAACAGAAATATGAAGCAAGCGCTTATCAGTATATAAGACCCAGACTACGCTACAGCTTGTAGACTCTCAGATTTAGAAAGACATAAATGTCCCAGAAGTCAGAAGGTGAAAGGAAGAAGTTTTACTCAATTCTGATGCTGAAATAGCTCTAAACTATCATATTTATTCCAATGTTGATTAAGTAAAACACATTGAGGCACTGCTAGGAGATTAATGAATGCCTGGGAGGAGCTGATAGCTCAAAGCTATGCTTTGGGCTATAAACCTCTGCCAATGATTAATATCCAGGAAATGCCCCAGGCTGAGGTTAATATCAGTTTTCAAGAAATTAACTGAGAACTGAATAAAAGTGTTAATTATATGTGATGTTTTACCTTAACAGAAGTAACTGCACTTCTGTCCACACTTTTTTGTAAGCCTTATTATCCCCTTTCAGTTAATAAACCCCTGATACCCAGCATCCAGTGTAATTTTCTCAATATACATATTTTATGCACAAATAGAGGTGATATATAGTACCTCCCTCATCACCCAAAGCCTCTCAGGTTTAAAAAGGAATTACTATTTTACCTCCAGATTAAGTACCTAATCATTCAGTCCATACAGAGTTGAAAGATTTTCTGTTGTAGACTATTGCACTGATCTCAACTGTAGAGTTGAGACAGTTAAACTGTAAAGTGTTAAGGGTTGAGTACTTGCATATTAACTTCCTAGTTTTATTTTACACTTCCAGAGTCAATTTTTTCAATTTGTACATGCCTATTTCTTTGGAGTTTGTTCAGATAACTGAGAACATCAATATTTGTATCCCCTATTCACACTAGGTAGCAACAGATTTCCATGAATTCTTATTATACAATAACACTATTGAAAGAAGAAAGCATTCCCCATGGGAGTCAGAATATGAAAAATCACTCCCTCTATTATTTACAGTGTGCCTCAATAAATTGCCATGAAAACAGGTTTTCTGTGAATACTGAAAAGTACAATTAAAAATATATATTCACCCAATAGAAGTCTTTCTCTGGACAGTTTTAAACTCATTTTCTATGAACTTGTATGGTCATAAACGGGAATGCAGAAGTGGTAAAAGAGCAATGCAAAGCAGAGAAGGCATCAGTAAGGCTAATATGAATTCAAGTCTAAGTAAAAGGCTATCAGAAATTGTTTTTGTGGGATTTGCCAAGGGAAGCTTTCAAAAATCTTTATCAAAAGGATTAAAAGAAAAGTAAGGAAAGAAAATTCTATGGCATGTTAGGCTCTAATGTATATTCCTTTTTTTTTTTTTATACGTGGCAAATCTGCCTCCAGCTGAGGCACCTGTGTAATCAAGACTCTGCTAAATTTCTTTGAACTCCTCTAATTTGGGTTTCATGCAACACATTTGTTTAAAATGTTTAATAACTTATTCACTAATTGCTTGTTTAAACCCACTTTTCCTGCCAAGCATTCTGTTATAAAATATAGATCACTCTGAATATTTATGTGTGATTTCTGTGCAAGTGACATTTATGATCAACGCAAACTTAATTGTGTAGTGGAATCGAGTAAGAAATATCTCTGTGTATTTTACTGCAATGATTAGAGGAGGTCATTAATCAAGAAGTCCCTTTTGCTCTTAATTTTATGCCGCATGAATGAGTAAGGATACAAAAGAACTCAGTATTTCATCAAGCTCTGTCCTTATGTGAAATATTTGATTCTCTCACAAGAAACTTCCACATCTTTAATGTTTTTAATCACTGCTCTTTTGTGTGTGGCCTTCTTTGTGAGTGAGGCCTTCATACAGTTCAGGAAAGAAACCATTTCTGGAGTACATATATATGAATTTCGCTCCAAATGGCTTTTTCAAATTAATGCTATGAAGTTACATTTGAATGCTGAACAAGGTCCAAATCAGGGTCAAAATCAGGCTCAAATATCTTCCTATTTTAAGTCTGCAGAGGTCACAGTTAAACTGAAGAAAGAATTTTATTTTGGAGTTGCATTTCTTTTTATTTTTTTCCCCTTAATTTGTTAGCTACAAAACCCATATTTGGTGTCAAAACTTTGATATACATCAGATAAAGATCATCTATCAACATACACAGGTAAAAGAAGCAGGTTGAGGAGTAAGGTCTATTTTTAAAAATCAATTCTGAGTTGAATTAATAGAGCATATTATGGTACTATAAAACAATTTCTTAATCATATGAAGCAATATCTCCAGAAGTCACAAAATAAATGTAATTAACATTTCCTTAAAATGTAATAAAATGTATTATACCTGATATAAAAAAATTAAGATAAAAAAGACTTTTAACTGCATGCCACTATCACTAACAAGGAAGGGATAGGTAATGAATGAATGGGTAATAAATTTCTGCTCATCACT
This sequence comes from Forpus xanthops, assembly GCA_032466535.1. NCBI lineage: Eukaryota > Metazoa > Chordata > Aves > Psittaciformes > Psittacidae > Forpus > Forpus xanthops. The sequence goes on from JASSUY010007401.1 coordinate 15,564, forward strand.
GTTTTGTGTGAGTTTAAAGTTAGTTCATAATAAAAATTATGCCTTGTTGGGAGTATATCAATGTAGCAAAACACACCACCGTGACTGACATATGCATACCAGATTTAAGTATGCCCAACAGAGTGTTATAAGAGAGATTACACTTGTTCTCCAGGCCTGCAGTCACCACTCCAGAAAACATGGATTTTTGTTGTATCTTAAATGAGATTCATCAGGGCATACCAAAGCAACAGGAATATTTTCACAACCTTACCTACAAGCACAAACATCAACTCTTACCATCCCAGGTAATTTCTGTGGAAGCCACTGATTTAATGCAGGTTTCCCTGAGGGTCAAACTCACAAAAGCAAATAGCACAGAATTACTTAAGCTGTGAAAAAATGAACTGCAAAGCTAGAAGTCTGTACATTTGCAAACTTACAAGCAGTTGTCAAAAACTGAGTGGGTTTTTTGTTTGTTTGCAAATTTATACAGTCACAATTAGAAAATAACAAAACATCTGCAATTGTCAGAAAGAGCGAATACAAAGTAAACAAACTAATGAGCCGCACAATTCACATTTGAAGAGTGCATTGCAAGTTTGTATAGATAAGTAAATATAATACTACATCTAATTATTGTTAAACTGCTAAAACAATATCTACCCATTCAGATTGCAATAATTTTTTTTTTTTTTTAATGTCACTCAGAGCAAAAGGGTTTATTTGAATGACAGTGCTTTTACCCAGTTTGAACACAAGAACCTTCTACAAGATTCCCTATGGAGAAAAATAGGATTTTTGGAACTGATGTCAATGCTTTTCTGAGTTCACAGTTTTAAGCATGCACAAAAAATAAGTTTTAAATGACCAAGATAATAGTGGAGATTTCTAAGCAAGGTCGTTTTCTTACTGGGTGCAAAATAGTATGCTGCCTTGAACAGCAATGCATTGAGCATAAGATCTGCATTAACTTTAATTCCAAGAACTCTGCTAACTTTGGTATTCACCTTGAAAATCTTTCACATGATACTAACTTTTTGACCAGAAATCATCACCTGCTAATATCAAGAATAAACATCAATAACAAAAGCAAACAAGCAAAACCCAAAAACCGAGATTCTGCTAAGAATGGAGGCAAATATCCATTACTGAATTGAAATAAATCGCCACAAATATATGCCAATTTTGCCTGAAAAAGTCACTGAATGTTTCTGGTAAATCCTCCAGAATGTTTTCCACAGATTAGTTTACTCTAGATGAAAGCCATCTCCAGTCTGTGAACATGAAGTCTTTTTTTATGGATGTTGAAATAAGGGGATGCAGCTTTAAAGCAGCAGAACATACAAATAGAAACCCTTTAGACAGGTTCCACTGAAGAGAAACGCAGATAAGCTGAGGAATGAAGTACAACCCCAAGCCTGGGAGTGAGCCACAAGCCTAGATGTCCATTCAAGACAATAGGTGCATTCATTAAGTGTATAGGGATTTAAGGATTCTCATTTGCTTTTTCATAAGCATTACAGGGTAGAAGTAAAGACACATATTTTTCTCTGGGTAACCTCTTAAACTTCATCACAAAGCAAATACTCAGCTCTATAATTATGCTATTCAGCACCATTTTACAGAAAAGGAGCTTTGATAGAGTAAATATATAGCAAGCACAAGTGAGTAAAACAGGTTATACTACTTTCTAGGTAACAGTGTTTTACTTATAGATGGTTGCCTGCACACTTACGCTGCTGAAGCAATTTTATTGGGTTCATTGTTAAGGTCATCATGTTTTCTGTAAAGGGTCAGTCTTTTTTATTGTATGCGTGGATAGCCTCAAGACTAATAAGAATTTATGCCAGAAAAATGACCCCAGATAGTGCTAAGAAAAAAAGGCTTCTATTTTAAGAAAATAAGAAAAGCTGTTATTAGCAAAAATCTCCCTTAATGAGTTAGCAAAGGAATAAACTCAATAGGATGCATATGCAGTTAACTTTCTTCTTTAGCATGTACTAAATTTTTCTTTGGCTCTTATATCTAATACTCCCCAAACAGCAACAGTTTGGACCCAGATTCAGTTCCTTTAAGAATTTTAATCTAACATGCAGTAACAGTGTGAGTATTTCCTTTGATAAATCCCCTCTGCTCTTCATTAGTACAAATACTTCCCTTGCTGATAATGCCACTTTATAAGCATTCATTACTTATCGATCATGCAGCCTAGAGTGCATGGATGGACTGGCGAGCCTACACAGAGACTTGTTCATTTTCATGAGTTTCTGACATGTTGTGCAACAGGATTTCTTAACTGAATATTGACAAGTTCTGGTAGATTATCCTTTTTATGGATCAAATATCCTACACTGTTTATTTTGATTGTTTTTCTGTCATTTTGGATTGCTTTGTTTTGTTTTTATTTAATGTGTGTATCCATATGGCATGAAATAAATCAGATTATAATTAGCATTACATAATTATTAATATAAATAATCACAAAGATATGATTAATTATAAATATAGAATTACAGAATTAATTATATAATTAATATAGGTTTAATAGAGGAAGGAATGAATAAACACAGGAACGAATGAAGGAACGAACAAAGGAGGAA
>JASSUY010007401.1:18245-31743 GCA_032466535.1 Forpus xanthops
AATGAAGGAACGAACAAAGGAGGAAAAGACATAACACAGCCAAGAAGGCTGCCTGTGCAATTTTCGTTAAAGATCATGCTTTGCTCTCCAGAAGATAATTCTCATATCCATAAAAAAATGGCTTAAGAAACAAATATAATCAAAATAAGAAGCAATTCCCTCTGGAAGCATAAAATGCAATAAAAGTGGTGCTGTTACTTTGAAAAAGACAAGTAGGAATAGCTGAAAATAAATACATTCACAATTGTCCTGAGGGAGAAAATATATTAAGGTGTCAGTCTTTTGGCACTGAATAGGTTTTTGCCCTACCTAATACATAAACTATTACACATGCTATGTTTGTAAAACAAATCACTTTTCTTTTGGCAGTAATTTGTCTCTTAACAGTATCAATACTTTATTAACTGTAAGTCATTATGTTATTAAGTTCAGTGGCCTGCAGTAAGCAGTATTAGACAGTTGGGTATCCAGCAGTTGATTTTTATCACTACTCAAATATTACAGTGGTTTCATGTTGTATTTTCCAGCTACATTTTTTTTTAAGTATACATAAAAATGGACTAACAAAATGTCATGGGTTCAGCAGTAGCAGTCATTTTTTTCCTTTGTAGTAGCTGGTACAGCACTGTGTTTTCAAATTTCAGCCTGGGAACAGTGCTGATAACACTGAAGTTTATAGTTACGGCTTAGAGTGTTTGGTCTGACTTTCTGAGTCTAATGCTCTGCCAGGGAGGAGGGGAAACCAGGAGGAAGCAGGAACAGGATCCCTGACCCAAACTGACCGAAGAAGTATTCCATGCCACAACATGTCATGCCCAGGCTGCCAGACAGGAACCCGGAAGAGTTCAGTTCACGGTTCAGTCTTCAGGTGGTAAGAAGTTGTATCCTCTTCCCTTGTATTTCCCTTGTCATTATTATTATTGGTGGTAGCAGTAATGATTTGTGTTATACCTTAGTTACTGGACTGTTTGTATCTCAACCAGTGGGAGTTACATTCTTTTGATTCTTCTCTCCATTTTCCCCTCCCAACCCCAGAGCAGGGGGGAAGAAAGGGGGGGGAGTGAGTGAGTGGGCTGCGTGATGTACGGCTTAAACCACAGTGCAAAACAAAAAAAAAATTGAAAATGGCATTTTTTTAAAGGTATTAATGATGATCAAAATATTTTTTAAAGGTAGTTATGTAGTGCATGCAAAATCGGCTATAAGAATGTCAGTTTATTGAAATTATTGTTAATTGGCAAAAATAAAGATGCCACATAAATTACTCTAGATGTAAGGCTGAGATTTCTTTAAGTTCATGTAACTGCCTTCTGTGTGAATCTGTTTGAATACATGCTGCCATCAGTCACGAAATTCACATTCCTTGTAATATAAAATATCAAGTAGACATGCTCTCAAGTATTGATTGAGTACACCTGTACTTTCCTAAACAATAATTTTCTAAAGGAAAAGAGATCTTTCATTAAATATTACATAATTTATGCTTACGATCTCTATAGGAGTTGCTGCCATATATACAAAGCTATAAACAATCTTGATCGTTTTCATTAATTTTATTTGAATTCCCCTGTGTTCTAGTTGAGGCCTCCTGTATTCTTCATGTAACAGTATACTTGGAGTAACAGAGTATCCTCTGGCTTGTGATTTAAAAAAATCATTTAAATGTGAAAGCTTCCGATGTCTGAAAGTGATTATTTTCAAGATTATTAGATTTTGTCTTTTTTGTGGATTTCCTTTGTTTGGGGTTGGATTTTGGCATTCATTTTGGTCTGAAACAGGCTTAGATCAGCTTTAACATAAGGCTATATTGGCAGTTTTCAGTTGACTGCATTGAGATCACTCTTCAGGCAAATCTACATATTAGCTGTGATGTTGGGTCTAAACTGATACAAGCTATCTGTCTCTCCAGGTCAGAAAACCTAGGCACAGGAGCCACTGGTTTTCATTGATTTCTGATCCAAAGGATAGCATGGATATAGTAAGTTGTAGTCATTCAAACTGAGAAGTTGAGCTTAATCATAAGAGCACTTTTTAGGCTGCAACCATACTTACCTGCTTAGGCACAGTGTGGCTTAGAGCAAATAATGTGAGTAGCTTTTCCTAATTTCTCCTTCCCTATTATTTTGTTGTTCACTTTGAAACCAGTGTGTATAAAATGTTATTTATCATTGCTAATACTCACTGGCATCTTACCCCTTCAGTCAAAGATAGCTGATAGGGATTGTTGTGGTTTAAGCCCAGCCTGTCACTCAGAAACCACACAGCTGTTCGCTCACTCCCCCCACTTCCTCCTCCCCATACAAGCATGAAACTCCCATGGGTTGAGAAAACAACAGTCCAGTAATTGAGGTATAACACGAAACCACTACTGCTACCACCAGTAATGATAATTATAAGGGAAATAACATGGGAAAATAATACAACCGCTCACCACCTGCCGACTGATACCCAGCCAAACCCAGCAGTGATCTAACCCTTCTGGGTAACTGCTCCCAATTTATATAGTGGGCATGATATGCTGTGGTATGGAATACCTCTTTGGTCAGTTTGGGTCAGGTGCCCTGTCTCTGCTTCCGCCCGGCTTCCCCTCCTCCCTGGCAGAGCACGAGACTCAGAATGTCCTTGGTCAGGCTAAACATTACTGAGCTGCAACTAAAACCATCAGTGTTATCAGCATTGTTCCCAGGCTGAAAGTCAAAAACACAGTGCTGCACCAGCTACTAAGAAGGAAAAAAATAACTGCTACTGCTGAATCCAGGACAGGGATGTAAAGGGTTATTTGTGTTCACATTGAAGACCACTGCCTGAATACTGTGTGGTAAATGTATGAGGTCAAACAACTGCAGCTGAATTAAAGTCTGATGGAAATCTTATGGGGGACACTGAATATGAAGATATCTCAAAAAACAAAAAAGTAGTTATGTCATATACATACACACTGTTGTTCTCTATCACAGACTTATCAAGGTTGCTTCTGGTCACTTAATGAATTGCACTGATGAAGTAGTTATTATTCATACATTTTGGCCTTTTCATGTTGAATAACATCTTCTTTTGACTGAAACTATATGAAAAGAAAAAAAAATGCACACAATCAAAATGGAGAATGTATGACTGTCAAAATGCAAATATTGTATTAGAAATCCTGCATATTTGCCATCATTTGGTTTCTTTCCAGCAGAATACTTTCGTGATCAGTCCCAGAAAATGCAATTGGAAACATTTCATTAATTTTATAAAAAAGGAGATGTCTGAGTGGAATCATAATTCTTTTGTATTTTTCCTCTGTTCATTTGTGCAGCTATAATTACAGATTCTTTGTGAAATGTTCATGCCAATCCTTATTAATCTCTAATTTCTAATCACAGGCACAAGTAGGCTTAAACTTCATTGCAAACCTTTTGAGAGATCTGTGGGTTTTGAGGGAGAAATTACTTGTTGTTCATCTTCATAATGTTTTCTGGAGATTCTTGTCAGTAATTTTTCCAAAGGGAGAGAAGTTAGCAGAATAGGAGGGGAAGAATAAAAAAATTGAAAGGAAAGGACGAATAATCTTCCTAGGCAAGAAGTTATGTTCCAGGTTTTTTAACATAATTACAACTAGATTTATTGGTGGGTGTAAGAGTTCCTGTTTACACACTGCTTCAGTTAAAAGGAAGAAAAATATGACTACAACACTTGAGAGACATGTAGGCAAGATTAGCTGCAAATTAAGAAACTCTTCTGAGATTCTGAATCCTATGGAAAGATCTGGCAGTGTAGAAGTTTGAGCAGCAAGGAAAAAATTGCTTGGAAAGAAAGGTTTTAGTTTGTTTGGAATCAAACAGTGGCAGTGAAGTTAGAAAAAGACACCAAATAGAATTTAACTTTTAAAAAGGAGTGTAAATCATATGTTCCTTAATACAGTAACTTTTTCAGTATTGTTGGACTGCAGCCAGTTCTGGTAGTAGTTCAGTAGCTACTACTTATCTATATAAAAATATACTCTATACCTGGCTTAATTTTTCGAATACTGAAACTTTTTCTATCACCTTTTGTATTTACTGTGGGAGTGCTATTTACCAGCATGTCAAATCGGACTTGCAGAACTGTAGCTCTGCAGGATGACTTGAGCCATTCTCAGCTTTGCTTCCTGTGGTCATGATTGAATTTTTGGGTTTTTAATTAGAAAATATGGGTCTGATTCCAATACATTTAAAAATGTCTAATGATTTCAGTTGCTTTTATATGGGTCCCAATATTATATTTCACAGATGGCCCTTAAAATAAAAAACACAAGACAGTATAAACCAAAGAGACTATTTGGAAGTAGGGCATGGAGTCATCTAATATGAGATGTATCCCTGAAAAAAATGTAATTAATTTTCTTATGCCTCTGGAGGACACCCTGTTGCACATTACTACATATCTGTATGCATGAAACTGAGAAGATAGAATATCTTTCTGTGATCTTGTCGGTCCATATAACCCCATTCACTAATCTGTGGCTTTAACAGCAGTTTAGCCTTTTGAAAGTGTTCATGTAATTTAAGACAGTTAATTTGTTATTTTCTATTTTTTATATATATAATAATCCATTTAAATTTTTCAGCATCAAAAATTATAACATTTTCTAAAAAGCTTATCCAGATTTTATATGGCGTTTGAAAACACAGTTATATGGTATATTTTGTAAGAATAGTGTCTCTTTTTTTATTTTATACTTCTAGCACTTATAGTTTCAGACAGGGAAAAATAGGGAAATAGTAACTTCTGTGTTTTATTTCAGTATTTCAGCTACATTTCTCAGCCGAATACTGGGCATAAAATGGGATAAACTTCCGTTGAAGTCTGCAAATGAATGTCAAACTTGAGCTGTTTAGGTCTGTGTCTAAAAGGCACAGAAAAGCTCAAGAAAAAAAATGCAAGCTGAAAAGTCATTAAGAGTAATGTTGACAGCTTTTAGAAAAGAGGCGTGTACTATGGCCTGGGATTTCGAGGGTGTTGAGTATCTGCTGCTGTCATAGACTATATATCTGACTAGAACTTAAATAAAAATGACAAAATAGGCAGGAAATACTGGTGGTGCGACTGCTAATTTTATGGTGCAAGAAAAAGGTTTAATCCTGATTTGACTGAGTATGGACCTTACTTGAAATATTCATATGAATAAATTCAGGATGTGGTCCAGATTTAAAGGAACCTTTCACTTCATATTTTCTATCAGTCTAGATATATTTAATGTCTGCTACTTTGGATCTGAATTTAAGAACCTTGTACAAGTAATGAATATTTTGTTCCTCCTTTACTTCCAACTGGCTTTTCAATAAGTTCAAACATCAACAGAAGGTTTAACTTCTCACAACTTTGAATGAGAAAAATATCAAGCAATAAAATTGTTCTTAAAAACAATGTAAATTTATGATAAAGAGTGTACATGGAAAATGATCCACTTCTGTCTACACAATGCACTGTTCCCAGTTATGTATTTACACATCAAAGAGATATCTTTTATTCCTCTCAGGAATAAAAACTCCTCATCAAGAGTTTAAAAAAAAAAAAAAGAAAAAAAAAAAGGAAGAATACATTATGGATTAAGATTAGAGAACAAAATTGAAAACATAGCTGTAGCATAAGCATCCTCAACACAGTAGAAATACAGTTCCCCCAATTAAAAAAAAAAAGTAGAATTGTAAAAGGTGAAAGACAGCAAATGTAATCAAGTTGTGGGATTCATTTAATCTCCTTCCATCAGAAAGGAGGTTAACTGACTTATCATCTTTACCTTGAACAACAGGCAGCTGAGGGGAATATGAAACAGGTTGTAATATAGGGAGAAGCATAAAGAAGGTTAAGAAGTGGAACAATTTAAGAAATAAAGGGCATCAGGTGGAATCCTTAGTAGACTTAAAAACAATTAGTTAAACTAGAAAACTCATTGAGAAAATATTCTTGGATTTAGAGAATGGTTTCAGAAAGTAGTAGATAAAAAATAATGGGTTATAATACAGGTAGTATCTTTCCTCAGAAATTCCCTGAAACATTAATTTGTGGAAGCTGAGATCAGCTGTGAGCACTATTTGTTCAGTTTGTTCTCATGGTGTTGCAATTGGCCACTATCAAATATAGGATACAGTAGGTTAGCTTTTAGTCTGAATCAATATGGTTATTTCTATGTTCTTATAAAGTGTATTTGTCTACAAAAGAATTAAAAATGGGTTAACATATTGCAGACAATACACAGGAAATTGAACATTTCTCTCTCCTACTGCAAAAACTAGAGTTGTATCAAGAAAAGACACACCATATGATGCATAATGGAAAGAATGTAGGAAAAAGAATTCAGCAGGCTGTCCAAAGTTTCCAGAAACCAGCCACATAAGAGCAAAGCAGAAGGCAAGAAAATCAATGGTATATTCAGTTACTAAAATGTGACTAAAAAGCATACCAAGCAAATTTGTGGGGCTTGGCCAAATATGCAATTACTATTTTAACTGAGACAGAATAGATAGAGCTTTCGTAGGTTTTACCGAAATATTTCAAATGCCAATTGAGTTATATTTATTTATTCAAGAGCAGATGCATTCGTTTAATTATCTAAAAGGAACATGGTTTACAATGGTTTAGATTATCTTATTTCTTAATGCAGTGAAGAATGAGCGCAGAGAAGTCCTTCTTCAGAAGAACACAAGCAAATTAATGTGATGAGGTGCCATAACTTGAAGTGTTTTGCCACCTAATGATGACATTTGCAGTGGAATTCCCCTTACTGTACTGTAGTGGGAAATACCTAAAAATCATGGCTCAGTACAAAAGTGATTTTATGTCACTTTCATGTCTTTTTAGGTCTTTTGGTTTTAAGCTGAAAGAGAATAGATTTAGGTTAAATATTGGGAAAAATTCACTATGACTGTGGTGAGACATTGGAACAGGTTGTCCAGAGAAGATGTGGATATCCGATTGCTGGAAGTGTTCAAGTCTAAGTTGAACGAAGCTTTGAGCAAGACTGGAAGATCTGTGCCATGGGGGTTGGAACTAGATGATCCTTAAGGTCACTTCCAACCCAAAACATCTTGTGATTCTGTAGTTATATGTTTTTATGACTCTTGATATAAGAAGCTAACGTGTGTTTCCTTGATTTGAGATGACTTTTGTTTCTTTTTTTTTTTTTTAAAGTACAATTTAATGCCCAGATACTGGTTTGTTAGATCAATTTCTATGGACATTCATTCCATCCCCCTGATTACAATTCTGCCCAAACTTTTACATGTATTCCTTTTCTTACTACTGTGCTTTTGTATTAGCATTCTTGTTATATGTGGCACGTCAGTTGCAGTGCCATTTTCCAGAACCACTACTGCTTCCAGATCTTTCTCCTAATTTATCGCCCCTTACTGATTATTCCATGCCTCAGAGCAACTCTGAGTTGGTTAATACTGTCCCAGATTTTCTTTCCATGGTTGAATGTTAACAGAAAGTGCATGATCTAGCCTTCATAAAACTTTCACCATTTGCCTGCAACAAAATGTGAAAATTAGACTTCTGCTCCCAAACGACTGGAAAAAAAAGACATAAATTCTTGGTTTACAGCATGCCTGCACTTCCCAATTTGCTGTCTGTAGGACTAACTCAGTTTACCAAATGCCCTTTTTCTCAGAACTGATTTTTTCTTAGAAGGTTGTAACTGGATAAACATCATTAGAAATAAAATAAAGTTCTATTATTACGCGGAGAGATGATGATCCATCCCTGAACAAAATAACCACCAAAAAAAAAAAAAAAATGATAAATGCTATCTAGAAGAGCAAAGGCCTGATATTTACTTTATGATTTGAAAAACAAAATTATCTGAAAAAAATGCACATAATGTCTGTGTAATTGATTTTTACTCTCTTCTCCCTTACTTACTTATGTCTATACACCATTCCCTATGAGAAGAGAATTACATTTTCATATGTGTTCGTGGTGTATCTATCACGAGATCACAAGAAAGCACTTACGTTAATCTGGGCCTCTGGTCACAAAGTTAATATTAAAAAAACTAATCGATAAGGTAGCCTGTAGAAATCCTTAGGAAGAAGTGTACAGTACAACCAAAGAAAGGATAATAAAATCCAGTAAAAGCAACTTTCTATTTATTATTAATATATTATTCTAAATGTTGCAATAAGTTAGTTTTTCTACAGTTAAGATGTAAATGATATATGTTTATAACAAAATAAGATTGAATTAACAAATATTGAATATTAACAAGCAAAAGTCTTTTTTTTTTTTTTTTTCAGGTAATAGAGAATGTATCCAGTTGATGTTATATCTGTTGTCAGTGATTAGTCTTAATACCAGACAGCAGGCTTGATCCAAATGGCACGTGTTAAAGTGAAAAATCCTTCCAATCAACAGGAGAGTTTTACTAACCTTGTCTTAATGGGAGGTCTCTCTTTGCATATCTTAAGTTAATTGCTTTATTCAGCGTCTTTGTCTCCTTTATAAGGATCAGATACTGCTATTCACTCTAGCAAAAAGGATAAAAAGGCTGAAATACGGCAGTGGTTTGTGAAGTACTTTCAAAAGTACTGTCAAAACTTGACATGAAGAGCTTTTAAACTAAAAACAGCAAGCAAATGAGTTACTAATCTCAAATGTCTGTGTGTATAAGCTGACAGCTTCTGTCTGCCCCTTGCCTTTGCTTCCAAAATACTTGCCTGATGTAGATGGCAAGAAGCTCTCCAATCATGCTCTTTGGCTGTTTCTTCTGAAGCTGTCAGGTCTATCACATTTCAGTGCCTTTCCTCTGTTTTCTGTACACTGTGCAAGTGTCAGCTTGCTATGGGGAATCAGAGCAGAGGCAGCTGTGCAGCAGAATATGCCAGATACATCAAGAATAAGAGAGAGAAGGTCAGGAAAGAAACTCTTGAAGATCTTACAGTCCAAATTACATCACAGGGATTGAGGGACCAGACCAAATGCTGTGAAGCCCAGCCAGCTGCATGGTGGCTCTGGGAACTTTTTTTTAGGGAAACATTCAAATTTTGCAATCAGAGCTTACATGTTTTCTTTCCTTCAAATAACATTATTATAAAAAGGAACCTAAATTTGAACTGATCATATCATCCACACAACTAAAGTGTATGAATTTTTCAGGGGGAATGACACAAGCTAAATAAGTTTTACAGGGACTTTTTTAAGTCATGGTGTTGAGTACCACAGCTTCCTTAGCTGTGTGCTTCCAGCATGAAATATTTAGTTTGAAACAACAAAAACCCCTCCAGCAGACTGTATCAAGAGGTATTCAGTGCAACTCTTTAAACATAAATAATCCTACTAATATGTAAGTTATTTCAAACAAAATTGTTAACTTCCATGTTCTATAGTTCTTATTTGAGTCTCCTAAGCTTGTCCAGGGGAACAATGAAAAGAAACCAGTACTGTGAGATGGGTACACTAGAATTCTAAATCCCTGCAGGGTGGGTTGAAAAATCACCTTCTGAAGTGTACCTGTTATGAAAGCTGTAACATATGCCCTGCAAATTTCTTTCTGATTCATGGACTTCTACACAAATGTGGATACAGGATTCTTTTTGTTCGTATGAATGAGGTAACTGATCTCTAACAGAAATCAAAATTGCTTTTATTAGCCCTGATTGTAATTGCCACGAATAAAAAATGTTGCCAGTCCAGGAGAGATTAAATTTCTCACAAAGAATATCTGACGTCTTTGCTTGAATTATTTTATTTTTTTTCTTACAGCTTTTATTTGCTTCCACTATCATTCCATAGATTAGGAAGCCTGCATTATCAACATCGAGAGGATATGCAGATTAGTTTTATAAGTATATGGAAAAACATTTGCTCTTTTGTTTTACAGTTATGCACTTGTCTTTATATGGAGTTATATTTACGTATAAAAGCATTTTGCAGAGATTTAATCCAATATTAATGTAAATTTGTTGTGCATTCCAGTACTTTGTAGAGAGGCTGCTCTTATGTATGCAAATCCATTATATATATTAAATACTCCATTTTTGCACATTTCCTTAAATGAGCCGCTGGATGAAGCTTATAATGAATGTCTTGGAAATGCAGCAGAAATGCAAAAGCACATTATGAAGTGCATAATTCAGAAAATGCATTCTTGCTTAAATTGGCATTTTAAATGTCATTTCAATCATCCTATATGTAATTTTAACAGCCTCCTCCTTCTTGAATTCCCTATTTACAAGGACCCTGTCAATCATGACCTGTATTGCGGAGTGGGGGACTGCACCAGTGTCAGGCTGTTCTAATTTCCTCTAAGCCACGTTCTTCATCCCCACAGGGATCATGAGTTTTCATAAATGCCAATGTGCATATGTATTCAGTTCTGCAAGGACATTTCTCCCATTGATTTCCTTCTGTGTGTGAGTGTGAGCAAGAGAGGCGGGGGTGGTGGGGCAGTTCTTCAGCTCTTCATATGCTACCTAAGATTCCCAGTTCCAGAATTAAATTACAGAGAGAGATCCATAATATACTTTCAGTCACTACAATGGCTCCCTTAGGGCTCTTGTAACTAATGGAATAGGCTCATTAGTGGAGATTTTCATGCAGCTTGCTTGAAAGGGCCTCAGCAATCCACCACTTTTGAACAGATTACAGGCCAACAATATGTTCACCAAAGGGGTACCTTGGCATGGAATGGTTTATTTAGCCCTATTTGGTTGGGAGAGAGTAAATCACAAGAGAAGAGAGGAGAAAGAGGGGAAAGGCAGCGATCTGTGAACAATGGGACAGAGGGAAGCAAGCAATAACATAAATGAGATCTTTACACTTTTTAACTATGAAAATAAAGTTTTAGCAATTATCTGAAAGCTTTCTTCAGGAATAAAGCCATTTATCTTGAGTGTTTGTGGCTTTAAAACACTTTTGGAGGAAAAAGAATTGTAAAATACTGTTTCATTTTTGCCAGGAGGGAAGATTCCCTTCCATCAAGGTCTTTAATCTGTCCATGTTCTTTGTGGATTGTAAATCATGGTGTGTTCCTCCACCAGGCAATTGACAGGAGATTAGAGAGGATGCATTGGGTGTTTCTTTATGATTATCTCACCGAAAGGCAATAAAGGTCCCACAGTATGGTGAATCACAATAAAAGAGAATACATGTTCCAACATCTTAGCAGCAATATCAGTTCATCCTCCCATGATCACTCCTTTGTCTCAGGCTCTCTACAAGGACAGTCATTAGGGCCTGAATGTCCAACTTCAGTAAGGATCATGTGATATAGCTCTCCATTTTCTTCTGTATACTGTCTTAGCAACATTTGGCTTCATCCTGTTTCCCTGTTGCATCCTGTGATGTCAAAGGTTTAGACAGAGGACTGAAACTATTTTCCTCCACCTGCTGACTGCAAGCTATGATGGGAAGGCTGTCATCTCTTTCACAGGTCAGGATTTGGAGAAATAAGGGCAAAAGAAAGCTTTGATCATTCCATTAGAAAAGGTGCCAGCTGACAGAGATTTCGTCTTGCTATTAAGACTCCCTTATCCCTCTTAAACAAAAATTATACCCATGTTTGGATATTAGATTTAACAACTGTTCTTTTATGTCTGCGTCTACAGCTTTTTTTTTGTGATATTACAGATAGATTAAAAGTTTATTCATCAGGTTCAATAGCCACAGTCACTTAAAACCCTTTTGTCTTCTCACATTGTATCTCAGCATGCCACAGAGGCAAACAGTATATCTGTGGACAGTTGATTCCTGTGCTACTGGCATATCAGAAGCTCAGTCAGAGTTCATTTAATTTTTTTTTAGCTACAGAGTTGGTCTATAAACAGATGGTGTATCTATTTACACACAGATTCACCTTCTCACAGGAGTGAGAAGTTACATAAGGGTTCAGGTATAGATTCTGTTTATAGGTACGTGTTTAGTCCATGTATGACCATGGCAATTTTCTGAAAATTCAGGTAATCATTCCTTCTTTTGCTCACATACAGGCTTTAAACATGCTTAAAGTCTTTTAGCTGCATACCTAGACTTTGGACCTTGACCTAATAAAGCATTTAAACATCTGTTTAACCAGGAGGGCAGTCCCATTAGTGTAGACAGTGCCTATCTGTACAGATTTTTGCCTGCATAAAGCAGAACACAGAAAAATGTAGCCCACATCTGAAATCAAGCCCTTTCTGATAAAATAGGTTTTATTAAAGCAATTATCAGTGAAATCTGACTTACAGAACCACTCAAGGGAGCTACAGAAAACTGGCTGTCAACATATGTTCTCTCTTAATGAAGACAGAGCAGCGCTGTACTCAGCTCTTTGAAGATAAGTTTTGGGCAGTGCATTTAAACAGTAGGTTGCTTATTAAAGGCAGCTCCTTTTAAAAGTGATTGGGACACTTTAAACCAATTAATTTCATTAAATCAGCTATGATTTGCACAGCTATTTAACATTCCAAGAACTTTTTAATAAAATATTGGGGTGTGGAGGGAAATGCCAAATCCTGCCAATTGCTGTCTGTTTAGCATATGAGGTCAAAGTATAGATGGGTCAAGTTCAAGAAATATCTTTCCCTAATCAGTGAAGCAGCTCTCCATAGAGGAGAACAGGGACCTTTGACTTCCTAATTCCTGGTTTAACTTGCTTAAATAATCTGTATTATTTGGATCTTTCATCTTCTCTTCTGAAACTGAAAACAGATATTTAAACAAATTCAAATACAATAAATACATTTAAACCTTCGACAGTTGCTGCAAAAATTGAATTATCATCCTCCAGGCAACATTAAACTCTAGCAAAATTTTCATTCAGTAATGCAGTAAACATAATTGTGCCATATAAAGGACAAATGCGTATTTAGGTAATGTGTATATGGTACTTTGTAGGCAGAGGCTAACGACCTCTGCCTGCACTTTGTGCTGGACAGAAGCCAGGTAGCAGTGATTAACATAGTGTTGAGCCAGAACCTGCACTAATAAAGTTTCCTGATTGAAGAGGCTGTTCTTTGGGCTTAGTTCCATACTAAATATGCTTGCATAGCTTCTGGTTACATCTATGTTAGTGCTTTAGTTCAGAGTATGAATGTACTTCTGAAATTAATGTCCTGGTCATCTCTGCTCATTGTGCTTTGCATCATGTACATAAGCAGTCTCTAAGCACATGAAGTGGATTTCTTTTTAAACTAAATTAAATAGGAAGTTCTCAGAGTGTACTGAAAACATTGCAACTGTTAATTAGCACTCAGTTTACAGGGCAAGCCTAGAGGTAGTCTGAAAAAGAATCCCCTAAAATATGTATACTATGGACATTAAGCCATCAGTACCAAGCTTTTTGCTCTGAAAGTCTGCTTATTTTGAGCACAACTGGAGTAGCTCAGTCCTCACAGTCATGACTTATTTGTTGTAGTCCATGAAAAGGAAAGAAAATTAATGTAAATTAATTACATTACAATGGAGAAATATAAGTTATAAATGAAAAGCATAATATATTTAAAGTAGCCTACCAATGCAGGATTGGCCAGTAGAATAAAATTTCAGATGTAAT
>JASSUY010007403.1:0-54999 GCA_032466535.1 Forpus xanthops
AACTAGATGATCTTAAGGTCCTTTCCAACCCTAACTATTCTATGATTCTATGACACTTTGTGACACACCAACCAGCTTGGAAACCCATCCAGCACATGCAACTCAAACCTGAAAATGCAACTACTATATGTAAATACTTACTGCATTATTTGGAGCAAGAATCAAAGGTCAGTTCAGCCAGTTCTCACATCTTCCAGCGCCAATGGGGTTCAGGGCCTTCTCTGTCTAGTTTAATTCCATGATTACAAGAATGCAACCGTCAATCACAATCAATGCACAAGGTGCAAAAGGCACTTTCAGAGCACTTCCTGGAGCCTTCAACTCTCTGTTCTTACTGCTACAAGACATTGGCAGATGCCTATCATATCATGTCACATTAGCTCAGGGGTTATGGCAATACAAATGCAAATTTACTCTAGGGGTTTTGCAAGATTTGGATGCACAGAGACTTCCTGGTAAGATGTTTTCTCTCCCCAAGATCACTGCTCAGACTTAGGATCACAGACGTGCCATCCCTCTGGCTTCTCTCCCCTTAATGACAGGAATGGTATCATAAATTTGTTTACAACTTCACACCACTTTAGAATTATGTGCAATATGTGCAGCGCTCTCTGAGCTCCAAGATGAACTGCAACCAAAGGCAGCTGACCTAGCATTCAAAAGATACACATGCTTTATCACTTTTGTTGGCTACATTCATCACAGGCTAAATATTCCTTGTTTTCTTCAGCACTTTCCCTTGCGCCTTGTACACAAAGTAAACAAATCTGCTAATGCTGTGATTTTAGACTTACACTGTCACTTTCTGGGACAACTTTCTGATCAGACAAAAAACTCTTTGTGCATTGCAGCAATTCTCATTGGCTTCCCTTCAGATTATTTTTCCCAAAATACATCAATGAAAGATACAAGTAGGCTCAGAAATCATCTATTTCTTTCAGTCTCTACAAGCAGTAAATCATTATTCACTACACAAAATTAATTACACAACTAGATCTGAATGGTATCACATTAATTTCCTTAACTCCTCACTCCTAAAAAATTAAGAGAATTTGTCAAAACACATGCATATACAGATCTTGTATAAAACAGAGCGCTTCATATGCTGTCAAATATTTCATTTTTCATTCACATGTACTAATTTCTTTTTAATAAGGGATTACAAAAGACTGCTTAGGTTCTCAGAGATCTTAGGAGCATTCGCAGAACTGAGCAGGAGGAATAAACTGATAACTTCCTTTATATCCAATCCCTCCTCCACTTGTCCATAATTCAGTGGCAATGATTATCATAACATGTGAAGCCCAAATTTCCTTGTAATATGTAAAAAGGTTTTGCACTTGCTTTAGTCTCAGTTATACCCTAACCCCAAGTGCATTTTCAGCCTATATGCATAACCATGCTCCTAGGTATGTCCTTGTAAGCTAATAATACTAATTAGAGCAGGGAGCAGAGCCCAAGTGCTCCCTGTCCAGATAATGCCCTGATCAGCAGATTTTAAATCTGGATTATCTCTTTCTTATGTCTACATACGACACAGAATAATAATTATATTTTGTTAACAAACGGCCTAAATAATTCTGTAATGCTGAAGAAAATTTCATTGACATTTCCAAAGAGCACTTTTTTATAGACAAATACATATAAAAATGTACACTAACATATACATAAAGTTCATACATTATTACATATTACTCAATTCTTTTGGGCAAAAACAACTTACTGAATGGGATTCAAATGTTCACATACTTTTGACTTGCCTGAATTTGCCTTTTTCAGCAAGTCATGATTCATCAGCCAGTGTATAAATAAATCTTAAAAAAAAAACCCAAGCCAACCAAACCCTCACACTCATAGAGTTCTGCTTACAAGACTTGAGTAACTCTGCACTTTCTTTGTGCGTGACAAGCAGGCTGAGGCAACTATTTTCTTTTATAACCCAAAAATTTATAAAAGCCAACCCCCAAAATGTCCATTAGAAGCAATACAAGTACATTAGCAACAACAGAAACCTGAAAACACTCTATGACAGAGGCCAGATATTTAAATTGTATTTAAACTACTTACATTATTAATAGCAATGTACTGTTAATAATTGTGCCATGGAAATACTGTGTAAGCTTCTCTGGTTTATGTTTGGAAAGAACTGTGAGAGTGCACTAAAACTGCATAAAGAAGACAGTGTTTTCTAATATACAAGTAAGCTGAACATAATGTGCAAGGAAGAAGTGTGTTAAAGATCAGCAAAACCAAATCAATAGGTGGTCTTTAAGGCTCCCTCTAAGAAGGCCTATTTCTGGTTATATCACATTTTCAAGGCTTGGAAAATTCTGAGTGATTAGGATATTAACACAGAACAGGTATTCACAAGAAACAGCTCTAGACCATGTATGTCCTCAGAGACCAGGTAAAAGCTGGTAAGGATTTCGATCAAGAAATCAATGATAAAAAAAGAACAGCTCAAATCAATTTAAATGAGAGAACAGTTGATCTCAGGGTTTACAGATTACTGGACAAGTAGGTAGAGATAACTTTGAGTTGTAAAAAGCTTTGACAAAACTTATCTGAATGCTGATTAAATAGCCATATCATACCTGGCAGCTCTGGTCACTCAAAGCTATGTCTTCAAGACAGAATTTTCTGTTACCAGCTTCCAAAATGTCTTGTACAACTCAGTGGCCCTGTTTCTGCGATGCTTGCAAAACAGGGTTGAGACATTGAAAGCTGCAGCTTTTCCAGTACCTAGAGAACAGGTTTCACACAAGGCACATCAAAGGAAATATAAACTAAAAATTATTAATCTTTAAAAATCCAAACACAGATGAGGCAATTACATAGGAGGTTATAGAAAGGGAAAGGGAAAAAAACACCCCACATTCCAGTTATGCATTGCAAGTCTGAGTATTTTATTGTCCCCACCTTTTAAATGACTCACCCATGTTACTGAAAGCCAACCCCATCAGGAATTTAAGAGCTTACTGTGCTCTTGTGGGCGTGCTGAGCATCCTATGCATGTACATGAAGCCTCTTTATAGCCTGCAACTTACATTTCATACAAAACGTACCTGACATTTGAACTTACATACTGCGTACCTACACAGATGGCTCATTGCTGCGCCTTGTTTCAGTTTGCAGGAGTAACCACAGCTCCTAGCGTGATGCTGGGGCCGAGACATTGAACTGCAATGCTGCTTCTGAGTGACGGTGTGGCTATAGTGCCAAACACTCATACATTGAGACTATCATGCAGGATCATTGTGAGGGTTTAGAAAACTGGCTGAGGGTTCCTAAAAGTGGTGAGTCATTATCTAACAGCAGTGGTCTTCCACAGGGACTGGTATTTCAAATCCAGGGGTTAATTTACTCAGTGGTTACATACATGTGAATCAAAACTGATTAAAATTTATGGATGACAAATAATGGTGAGTAATAAGCATATAGAAGCTCTGGAATGTGACTTAGATTACTTAGTAAGTTGAGCACATTTAAATATTTCAGAGCAGAAAATTGCAAATTAAACTTAAGAGCAAGAAATATAAACCGCTCTGCAACAGTCTGGCAAGCAGCATTGCTAGACTCATTGAGAGATCCCAATAGATGGGTAACTTGACAGTATTTTCCAGCATAATGCTGCAGAACAGCTAATTTTATCTTTGAATGTTGGCAGAAGACAGTATTTAAAGAGGAAGGACATGATTATACCAAAGCGATGTTAGAATACTATAGACGCACAGCTCTGGTATCTACAGATGAACCAAGACATTGAAAATTCAGACAAGGCACAGAAGTGATCTGAGAAATAGTTACGCCTTATTGCAGAGGACATGATATAATCCAGTTAGACAGTGAAAAATACAATTGAAAAGCTATTTGGCTGCTGTGTTTATTACCTTCACAAGATAGAAAATTTTTGCAAGAACCAATAGTGATAGGTTGCCTTCTCCCTGGACCTGCCAGGTCCACTTTCCAATGGATGAGATTTACCAGGAGGCTTCAGCTGACAGGGAGAGGGCCAGCAGAAATGGGATGGAGATTTGGAGGCAGTGAACCAGACACTGTAGTTAACAATAACTGCCTGTAGTTCTAATGTAGGTTTCAGTAATATATTCTTTCAATAAAAATGAATGTTAAAAATTTAGAAATATATTATTTTTCTTTAAAATTATCTTTAAACAGTCAGCATTTATTATAAAGTCACTGAGGAAAACAAATGGAATTTCTTAATCTACCAATATAATTGTAGTAACAATCATTACTAATATTTTCTGGTAAGCTATGCTGTCGTGCAATGTAAACCTCCTTCTTTAGTATGTCATAGCAGCAGCCAAAACCAGTTGATTATTTTGCAATCCTAATCTTAAGAATTTATTATACTTTTCAAATTTCCATATGTTTTTGACACAAAGCCCAAGAAATTAATTCATTGCTTCCATACAGCTTAATTATTGTCATAACTTAAGGGACAGTACAAGCTGTTACTTCCAACAAATGATGCTTAAACTAAACTGGACTTTGAAGATTAAGTTGTGGAAAATGTTGCTCCCCCACTTATTCTGTGCTCCCCCACTTATCCTCCTAGCCTACCACTTTCAAGAGTTAAACCTGTCTCCTTGCTAAAAAGGATAAAGGAGAAGAGATTGTGTAAGGTTTTGTTGTGCCTTGTAAAAAGCCAAAACCTGTTACCTGGATCTTGCCTTCGTCATCTTTTTTCCATTGCACGAATCCCTCTTAGTTTTCAGAACTACACTTTTCTATAGTCACTTTCACTAAATATGGAAAAAAAAAAAACAAAACCCATGTCATTTAATCAAGGCCTAAACCCTCAAAAATATAATTGCCTAACTCAGTTCCTGATATGTATAAAACATACATATTCATGAGGCTGGTCCTTCACTAGCCAGGATCATCTTCAATACTGAGTGCAAAGTTCTGCATTTGAAAAGGTGGTAGTAAAATAGGGGTCTACTTGAGTCCTGGTAGTTTTCTAATGTGAGTTCCTGTGTTAAGAGTGGTCCAGTGGACACATTTTTTCAGAAAATAATAGATCTATAAATCACAGCTTTCATAATTCTCCAGGGATCTGTAAAAGAAAGAGGATCAAAAGCACATTGTATGTTTCAAGACATATATCAAATAACTAAAAAAATCTAAATTAGCAAAGGGTATTACAAAAAAAAACCAAACACCCCATGCACACCAAATAAAAAGATGGCCTAAGGGATGTGTTAAAATTATATTCCTTATTTTCAAAACCTCTTGAAAAATGGAATATGCATTGCAACTTTGTAAGTAATATGTCAAGCTTTTAGTGCTCTGATGAAGCTCTCCAATAGCTGAGGACACATAAAGATTTTACAAATTTCTTTACTAGAGCATTTAGGCAATCAGCTCACAGTTGTACACAGTTTTGAGACAGTGTGCATTGGTATCAGCCAGGCTGAGAAATAGTGAATAAGATCATGTACTCACGGAAAATCAGAAGCACTGAAAGCTCCTTGTGTTTTTAGGCTAAGTGTTCAGTAAAATAAAGATAATTATAGCTGCAGCTGCAGGATGAGTGGGAGTTGGCAACCCAAAGAGGATAATGGCCATATTTGAAATCTCATTAGAAGTCACTTGCACCATGGAGAGTTCAGGCTGGCACTGCATATGGACTCACTAGTCTTTTAAGTACCAGCCTCTACTGAAAACTGAATACAGGGATTTCAGCTTCCATTCACCTGCCATGGTCAAGTGTTTTTACTTCCTTTTAGAGGGAACTGGAAGAACACCAGATTTCAACAGGGATATAGATAGAGAAGTAAAAGCTTCTACAAAACAGAGGAGTAGAAGAGGAATCTGAGCCACTTCCACATCTCAAGTAACATTCAAATTACTCTGAATGTCTGAATGTCATTAACATTTTGGGTTTTGTTAGAAGCAGGATGTCATCCACACTTTCACAGGAAGCCCTGTTTGGGTATTACACTACACTACATGTGAAGCAGCATCAAGATCCAGGTGGTCTTAAACTATGTAAGCATTTCTAAAGGACTTAAAGTGTAGATGAAGTGGTATTTTAAGTCTGAAAAGCAGCTGACATTGAAATACAAAGTGCAAGATCGTTATAAGGGTTTAAGTCCCTTCTTAAATACTTGTACTGTTATTTCCTGTGCAACAGGCAAATATCTAAACTCAACAATATTAGTCTGCTGTCTCTATTACGAGTACAACTGAAGTAGTGTATTTTGAGATTCTAGTTTGTGAAAGCTGTAGCTTAACTTGAAAATGCACTTGGCCCAGAAGGTTCTCACTACACCAAACAACTATGTATTCCAAATCCACCAAACAAACCAGAATTTACATGATGCACTCCATTTCTTACTGCTGTCTCTGTAAGTAGTTCAACAGATGGAACTGCTTTAAGACTATACTAACAGAAAAAAAGCTTCTTCATTGAAGAGATGAACAGAGTAAGATGCTGTATCCTACATGGTTTTTATCATAACATTGTATTAAAAAACATGAAAGGTATAATACACTCATCAAATCAAACCACATTTATTTCATCAGTCACAAGTGCAAATATAGCAACAAGTCAGTTCAGCAAATTACAACACAAGAATGTAATGTAAATGCTAAGTACACTGACAGACCAACTTCAAAAGAGCAGCAAAAAAACCAGTTTCTTCAAATAAAAACTTCTATTCCTTCTATTTAGAATCTAAAATAACATAATAAATCTAGATCAGGAATGTCTCTGCTAATTCATGTTGAGCCACATATTCTGTTATTAACAGTCTGCATTATCCAGTGTGCAAAAGGCCAGTCCAAGCTTCCTATTAACAGACATTTTGGTTTTAAGCAACTTTTACTCAATATTTAAATAATACAGTGCTGATACTAGTTAATATGTTCTGCTATTTGATATTACAAATTTAAGAATACATATTTAAAAAACTAAGTCCAATTTCAGTGTTCCTGTACAATTCTACCTTGATCCAAATGGGCAACATTAAAGATAAAATTGATATTTATTTTTTTTAAAAAAAAAAAAAAAAAAAAAGATAGACACAAGTCCTCTCAGATTTTTGCATCATCTTTAAATCTGTAGTTAAAATATATGCAGTACTTATGTATAAAATAGAAAGCATTCCCATTAGGGAGATACTGCAGTGTAATTAGCTGTTTTTCCCTACCACTTAGTAGTCAAGGAACAAGATTTATACTTAACACCCAATCACTATTTTGCTTTACAGAAAAGCAAAAGTTGACTACCAGTATTAGCATCAGAATTTTTACACTGGAAATTTAGTTAATCTTCTTCTTTGTTTCGAGTTGCTGCTTCTTCTCTTTTTCTTTATAGGCAATGAATTGAGAGTCTGTACCAAAGATTCTGTCCCACCACGTGAAGGTTGAAGCATAATTGCCAATGAAGTTCATGTGATGGAAGTCATGAAAACGGGCCCCAGCATAGAAAGGTATCAAATGAAGAGGGTTCAGTGGAACATCATACCCACTACAGGGAAGAAAAAAGCAAATATAGTAAGGATTTTTTCCAGATATAAACTACAAAATATAGACACCATTTCGTAATTTTTATGAAATATAAATACTTCTGGTATTGTAAGGCCTTGAGGTATTCACTGCAATACTGGTTTAATATGAAAACAAAATCCCTCCTATCCTAGCCAAATGCTTCTGTCAACTATCCCAAAGTGGCTTTGGCACTTGCTGACCTCTCCAGTTTACTGGGCAGTGCAAAAGCATTTTACCAAGTCATCTAAAATAAATAACTAAAATCACAGCTTTAACTGACTCAACAGTGATGTTATGGAAGAGGAGCAAGAAATTACACTACCTCTTAGTAACAAGCTACTAACATCATCTCAGCTGCTCATGAAAGAGTATCTCATATCAACTACAGTTTTAGTATTTCTACTATTATTTTCAGCTTAATGCAAGTTCTTCAAATGTTTAACATTCAAAATATGTGATTAAAATAATATTAAAATAGAATAGTCTGCTTTAGAGGGATTTCAACTCTTTAGCTTAATAGTACTGGAAAGCATCTTACCACCACCTAGTGGTGAAAGCACAAGGTAGTTTTTTATAAATACTCGTGGACCACAAACTAAAATAGTAATTACCAAAGGAGATTAATATTTTGCATCAATTATTTTATGATGTCACAACATACGCTTCTCAGTCTGCAAGCAATATGTAACTAAGCCGGCAACGGTTTAAACAATGGACTTTGTTCCACTAGAACACTTAACACTCAGCTTACAATAAGACACTACATGCTTATAATACATAAATTTAAAGATACAAGGTCAAGTGTAATACTAGCATTTCAAAAATCAATTCGTTTTGCCCCATCCTCTTGAGCATAGGAAGGAAAACTTTATTCATTTGCAGATGAACTCAAATGAGCCTCCTGAAATTTGCACTACCATTTTGGACCCAAATTTTATGAAGTCAGTTTTACAACAGTCTTGCCCTTTGTAACTTCAATAAAAGTAATTTACATATTTATCTTAGAGAGAATCAGTGATTGTATAGTCTGAATTCTCTTTCCTGGGAAAAACGTCTGACAAAGCATTAAATGAAAAGAACTCTTGACAGGAATATCACTTTTTGCAATTGATTTTCAGTGTCCTAGTACGTATACGACCACTTGTAGACCAAGTATCAAGAGCCAGACATCCTAAAGCACCTAGCTTCTGAAGCCCTCCTTGAGATGCTCTAAGTTGACAGTCTACACTCTACTAATTATCAAGACATAATACTAATACTACCTCAAAACATAAAACAGTGGTAACTGTGCAGTTTACATCATTCTCTGCAAGATGCATAAAAGCACTTCAGTGCAAAATAAATAGTAAATGTCCGTGAAACAGACAGGTAAGTTTGTGACAAACTCAGGGAGAGAGAAAAAGCAATTATTAGAAAGTAATGAGGATTTCACCTGTGTACATCAATGGTTTCCATCAAGCGACAGATTACCCATGCCCACAGAAGAATCACATGGTTACAGAAAACAACGATTCCAATAAAAAAGCCAGCTCCAAGGATGAGTGTTTCTAGAGGATGTGCATATTCTGCCTGCATTCCAAATGGAGACTAGAGAGAGATAACAGACAGGGAAACAGTCATTATTTTCCATCTTATATACCTTCAAATCAGAATCACCATTTTGTGATACTCCCCCCTTCCCATTACCCCACAAGACTACAATAGGACAAATGGAATGATGTCATGGGCAAAGGAAATGGTACTGATTGAACAAGGGCCCTAACACAGGTGTTAAGCTCCCTGGCTGAGAAAATAGTATTTCAAGGTCATGAGGATTATCATTCCATTAGTGATTCCAAACAGTTCACTACTAAATGAAAAGTTTAAAACTTTTATTTAGGCTTACCCCTACCCCAGGCCAAAGCATTATTTCAGGAATATGAAAGTGTTTGGCAAGCTCCTATCAGCCTTGCTGTGCATCCAGTCTCAGAAGCAGAAGAAAGAAGGAAGCCAAAATATTCTCAGAATCAGGATTCACTTCGAATTTTTTTTTTAAATCAAAACTGAAAAAAACCCTCATCTTTGATGATATTTTAAAATACTGTTCAAATGCTATTTTGAGATTGAAATAAGATATTCTTTCCTAGACACTTCACCACTCATTCCTACATTTAGTTTACCAAAAATAACATTCTATAGAATTTTCACAAGTAGTATAAAAAGAACAGCTTAAAAAACTTTAACCTAATGCTGAATGTTCTCAGTTTATTAGGAAATTATTTCTGTTACATAGAAAAAAAAAATCTGGTGTAAGGGCAATTTTAAAATCACCACTTTTTGCTACCAGGTAAAGTCTTTAGTGAAACAGCCATTAGATTAGAGATTAGTTATTGCATGAACTGCAAAGCACTCTCAAGAACATTAGATAGCAGCTTTTCCTGCTGGAGACCTGAGTGACTGCCAAAAGAGTAAAACAGCAGCTGCTGCTGCAGGTGTACACAGATGTGCATGCACTAGTCAATACCAAGCTTCTCTATTATTTGCAGCCCATATAAACCACCCCGACTCAGTAGCTTGCAGTTCTCCTTAAGCACACTATAGGTTATACATAGAAACACAGCAGTACACATAGTAGCACTGCCTTCTGTGACCCAGAAACAGTGTCACCTAAACACAGCTATACCAACTGTAAGTAAGTAAGCTATATCAGCTGTAAGCTGTACCCTGCCTTGCTCAGAACAGTGCCATCTCCAGCCAAGCATGGCTCATTACCTTGTGCTCAATGCAGAGCCACCCCAAGTCTCTCTGTACTGCACTGTCCTCTCAATGCATTATGACACAACTGGCTATACTGATTCCAGAAGCCCACATCCAAAGCTATAATCCTTCCCTGAATAAAGTATGCTTCATATATGATGCACACAGAGGCCGTGCAGGATCCACCTGGCTGAATTGTGTTCAGGGGATTAGTACGCTCTGAGTAACATAATAGGTGGTGGAGAACTCACAATCAATCAAAACCAGAAACCTCCCACTTCCCCTCCCCTAGCAATGAGATGCCTTGTTCACCTAGCCCAACAGATATGATCAACCTTTAGCAAGAACACAATCTTTCATTCACATTAAATGAAACATAATCACAGGAAGTGTTTCAGAAACAAGGTGATCAGGCACTGGATCAGGCTTCCCCAGGAAGTGGTGGAATTGCCATCCCTGGAAGTGTTCACAAACTGTGCAGACAAGGCCAGTGACATGGTTTTGCAGTGGACTTGTCAGTCCTGAGGGAAACTTGATGATCTTAAAGGTCTTTCCAACCTAGATGATTCCATGATTCTATGAAAAAAGACTTTCAAATAAGTGGTATGAAACTGCATATACTAAAAACAAAAAAAAAATAAAATCAAGGAATACATACAACAAATTCATGGTGAATCTTATGGATATACTTGTATATTCTCTTGTGATGCAGCAATCTATGCAGGAAATAGTGCCAGGCATCCTCAATCACTGCACATCCAAAACACTGGCCAACCAGGACATACCTTTAAAAAGTAGATGAGCTATTAGTTACAGAATACACAAGCAGATGCATAATCTTGAAAGAGAAAATAATTTATATGCTAGTAAGGGTGGGAAATGCTTATGGCTGTTACTGACTGACATTAGCATCACCTTTTTAACATACTGAAAGTACTACTATATACAAGAGCTATTGTGCTTATCAGCTCATCTGTTTAGATGCAAAGTGAGTTAGCATGCAATACAACAAGCTGTCATTCCAGCATTATACACACAATATATAGAGAACATCCACAGAATGTAAGACCTAAATATAAAAATATAGAGCTGCATCAGCTATCAAACCAGACAGAAAATAGCTTTCCAAGAAAGATGACCTTTTGTTGTAAAGAACTGCTATTGTCAGAACACTGACATACTTTAAAACAAAGCTGAATTAGTTCTAAGTGCACCTCCTGCCCCTGTATGCCAGTTTAGTGCAAAAAAATAAAAGAATGTGAACAAGGTGGTACCTTCTCTCTTTCAATAAGCATCCTGTTGCTATACTACAAAATAAGGCAGAAGGAAGAAACAGAAGAAATACAAAATCTCTGGACAACAACCCCCTGCAATGTCCAATATGTAACCTATGCCATCACAGATCTTGCTCCACACCCATAAATTCCTTCTAATCTCGGCTTGTGAATATCAGAACAATTTGGGGCCATTACAAATATAGATCTAGAAAGCTCTAATAGCAGCTAAGAATCAAAAAAAAACCAAGATCAATAAATGTAGTTTACATCATCAAAAATCACTGTATATTAGGTTTGATGACACTATCTGTTAAATATTCTGCCCCCAACTGTATGCAACTCAGTATCAACACGATAAAAATGTACCTACCATCTAGGCATCTCTTCCCACCCATATGGAATGTCAAAATACTCTGTGAAGTAATAGGTGCCACAAATCAGAGGAAGTTGAATGAAAAAGTGATTGAAGAGGAGTGTTTTGAAACACTTCCACTGTTTTTCCCATGTTTCTGGTTTATCCTAAGAAGCAGAGAGAAA
Source organism: Forpus xanthops (assembly GCA_032466535.1). Classification (NCBI taxonomy): domain Eukaryota; kingdom Metazoa; phylum Chordata; class Aves; order Psittaciformes; family Psittacidae; genus Forpus; species Forpus xanthops. Next base: position 12,069 of record JASSUY010007403.1, read on the forward strand.
CAGTTACGTTACGTATTTCTACGGCAGGTAACTGAAGTGCTGCAAAAATTATTTTGGAGGCAGTTTCATTTCTCCTTGACAGATAGCAGGTCCTTCAATAATACAAATTAACTCAGGCAATACAAATTGCACAGGATTAGATTCAGTATCATCAAACCCTCTTGTTTTTCTAAGCTAGCTTTCCATAAAACTTAAAGCCTCTCTTAACAGAGGTTGGCTGTCTTTGCCTGCTGTCTCCAGTTACTTGTTATTCCAGTGTTTGCAATTAGCAGGAACGTTTAACGTCCAACAGTTAAACAGAAATCAAAGTTTTTGTTCTTCACGCCAGAGAAAGTATTTCCCATAGCTAAAACAACACAAAGACAAGCTTGTGAAGAAATAAGCAGTCTTGAAAATACCCAGTTTTCATACAGAGACATTTTATCAATCTTTCTAATAATACCAGCTTCTGAAATTACTAGTTTCCACTTCATATTACAATGAACTGGGGGAAAACCAGTCATCTTCAGATACTGGATGTGCCTACAGGTACTTAGAAAGAAACACCTGCTAGGAAGTAAGCACATCATGTACTTCTTTTATTACACTAAGACAGACCTCTACCAACAGATGCTATGATTTTATTACACCTTCCTGTATAAACCTTTTCTATCAGATTGACATACCCTTTTCTCCATATACCACCATGGTAGAAAGGATATTATCCCTCAAAAAAAAACAAAAAAGAAAAACCCAAAATAACCTCATTTCCTTCCCCCAAATCCACTTCTCTTTCTCCTTATATGTATCGCAGTTTTTCTCTGCCACTTACAGGATGTCCATGTGACAGAGAAAATGGCTCATGCAAACTGGTAACTAGGAAATTGCAATTATATTTTCTACTTTACACATTCAAAGAGAATCAGGAAATGTGCATTCCACAACTTTCTCTTACCTGCTGAATTTTGTACTTTTGCATGTATGGTATAAACTGAAAGACAAACCCAGGTACACAGAGCAAGAAGTATGAAACTTCATGAACTAGAAGTGATCCCCAAGTTGCAATCTGGAACTTTGTGTAGTTATCCAGCATGTAATTCCAGGCATTTTTAAATGGCTGCTGTAGGGGATTGTCAGGCAAGAAAGAGTCTATATATTCCACTGCCAGATAAGCAGAGTTCAAAATGTTAACGCTGTCGTTCATTGCCATAGTTCAAACATCAAACATCACAATAACAGTTCTTCTGCACTTGTCTGTAAGTAACCTGCAAATTTAAAGAAAAAATTGAGTAAGCAGCAGTTAATTTTTAGTAAAACAAAACAGAACATTACTTACCTTAGTTGCTACCTAGTTTTAAAGTAAAAAACAGGAAAGGAAAAGGAATGGAATGGAATCAGCTCTCAAGTTTTGGCATGACATCAAGGGAGCAAAAGGATAAATAAATGTTAAATATTACCCAATTTTATTGCAAGTTTTCTGCAGGATAATTGTATTCTTCACAGAAAGGTTCAAAACAGATTTAGACATTAAATTAACTGTGGTGTCTTGATTACCCAGCCTAATTCTTCTTGTAGCTGTATGTCAGAACCCATGCAAACTACATCAACCCAGCAGACTACCTTTAAACAGCAGTAGGAATGAGATAATCAGCCTTTTGTAACTAATGGAGATTTCATCACAGCTCCCAAAAGCATAGAGGTAGGGTTCCTAAAAGTGCTCTGAACTTTTGCCATTTCCACAGAGTAAGCTGTTTGGGTTGAAAGGGACCTTTAAGGACAACCTAGTTCAACCCCCTCTGCCATGGGACACCTCCCTCTAGACCAGGTTGCTCCAAGCCCTGTACAACCTAGCCTTGAACACTGCCAAGGAGGTGGCAGTCACAGCTTCTCTGGACACCATGTTCCAGTGCCTCATCACCAACACAGTGAAGATTTCTTCATAATAACTAATATAAATCTACCCTTTTCTAGTTCAGAGACACTACCCCTTGTCTTGTCATTACAGGCCTTAGCAGAAAGTCTTTCTCCATCTTTCTTACAAACCCTTTATATACTGAGCCTTCTTTCCTCTGTCCTGAACAATCAAAATCTTCTCTGCTTCTCCCTGTGGGCAATGTGCCCTCTGCTCTTTTTCATGGGCCTCCTCTGCACCTCCCTAACACACCTATCTTCCGCTCTAGAACATGTGTGCAACCATAGGCCAGAGGACACCAGCTAGCCCTCAGCTGATTTGTTCAGACTAGGTCCAACATAAACAGCGCACCAACCTTGGTATCCAAAAACCGTAGTTCCCATTTTTTCTTTCTTAGCAACAGCATAATGGTGCTAATGTTTCTTAAAAGTAGACCACAGAATAGTTTGGGTTGGAAAGGGCCTTAAGATAATCTAGTTCCAACCTCCTACAATGGGCAGGAACACCTTCTACTAGACCAGGCTGTTTAAAGCCCTGTCCAATCTGGCCTTGAACACTGCCAGGGATGGGACAGTCACAGCTTCTCTAGGCAACTTGTGCCAGTGTCTCACCACCCTCACAGTAAAGAATTTCTTCCTTATATCCACCGTAAATTTCATTATCGCTTAACCTAATCTTAGATATAATTTTATTAATTGTAAACACATCATAGCAAATGTTAGGGAGGCTTACCACTCAAGCTCCCAACCCGATAGGCAGGCCGGACTACTCACCCTCCGGAGAAGAACTGGCTAGCCGAGATGCCAGAGGCCAGCCTGTGCCTGGGTCGGGCTCCTCCACCCCGCCTAGCCGAACAAGGACCCTGTGAGAAAGCAGAGACCGTGGTACACACACGTCGGCTGCGAGCAGCGGGCACACACAGCTTCCCGCGGGACGGCGACTGGGAGGAAGGCCCAGGGGAGGCGGCCCGCCGCGGAACCCGTGCACTGCCGATCCTTCATCCAGAGCGGCCCTGCGCAGTTACCGGGATGTGCCCCACCGACGGACCGACCAACAGGGCGCCTGCTCCCCGGCACCCCGGGTCAAGTCGTGCCGGGTCCTTCCCGCCCTGCCCCGGGGAAAGGCCCGCGCGTCCCCTCACCTCAGGCGGGCAGCAGCGGCAGAGCCCGTCGCAAGAGTAACAACAGCCGGGGCCGCCGGCTCTTCAAGTGCGCCCTCCCATTGGTCGCGCAGCAACGCGCCCATTGGCTGGCTGGAAGCAGCGGCGGAGAGTCAGGCGTGAGGAAGGCCGGACGAAGCTGAGGCTCCCGCGTACCGATTGGCTGAAGGGGTGGAGTGAGGATAGTGAGACCTCTGCGAGCAGCCAATGATGAAAGAGGCAGGCCGGATGACGTCAAAGACGTGATGAGGAGGAGAGCTGTGCCTCAGGTGGGAGGAGAGGGCGCGGTCGGACCTTCGCCCGGGGGCTGATGGGGTTCCGTGCAGGTCCGAGCCGGGGGTGGCAGGCTGCGGGAGCTGCCGAGAAACACTGACCCAGGAGGAGGAAAAGAGGGGGAGTCGGGGTTCAGAGCACGGGGCGATGGAAACGTCCGTTCCCGAGGGGAGACCGAGCAGCCCGTTACCTCCACCCGCGCTGCCGTTAGAGCCGTGCCGGTGGGGACAGATGGCGGCCTCATTCCTATACACAGGCTGCCCTGCTTAACTGTAAGAAGTGCAAGGGTACAGCGTAAGAGCAATAAACCATAACCCCATTCATTGAGTGTGGTACGATGCAGGTAAAATGACACAAGTACAAATGTACAATGCTTTATATAGTGCAACCCACTACCTCGACCCACAATACGTCATAAAATATCCCCAGAAAAATGTAATCATTTAATTCAAGTGTCTCTCCCCTTTCCCCCAATGTTATCCTCAGCTATGACACTAATGTCACAGCTCTTAAATTCCAGTGAAACTCTATAAGGTTGACATTACCTTAAACTAACTGAAAACTAACGCTTTCAGAAACACCTGCAGCCGACCAGTGGTAATTACCTAACCAGTTCCTAAACCATAATAGTTCTTTCCAATTGGCTCACATTAGTTCTTTAGAACATTGGCTTGCCCCTCTCTCTCCCCCCCCCCCCCCCCCAAGAATAAATCTCCCTTCACTTCTGCCAAGATTTTTTGGTTTGAGACTTGCATTGAGAAACACAAGTTTTAAGCGACCTGTTGGCATTAAGAAACCAATATACAAACTTTTATTTGAAGAAAATCTCAAATATGACAATAACTTTGGTCATGTTAAAAGGAGGCCATCCAAGAATGAATAAAAATGAGCTGCTTTATAAGCATGGCCACATACAGTATATTCAGATATTAGCTAATAGAAGCTAAGGTTACACGCATAAACAGGCCTTAGTACCATGCAAGTTCGACGCAATTTCATACATTCATTATAAATTTTCATTTATTTTCATGCCAAATCACCTTTTGGATAAAAAGATAAGAAAGAAGTAACATCTAAATCTGACCAAAATCAAACAGAAAAAAGAAATCAAAAGTACAGACAACTTTTTTATTAAAAAGATCTCAAAATTACACCTTTTCAATGTTAATACCATCTCCGATCTCCTTCAGTGGGAATTAGTAGTTAAGCATTGTTACATATCAAAAAATACAACTCTGTTTTACAACATAGTACCGACATATTCAAAGTACTGTGCCAAATTATAAATAGTAAAATCAGGTTTTGAAGAATTCCAATAGAAAGCAAGTTATGCTCACATAAACATATGCACATAGTATAGTTATGTAACAAAAGTCTTATAAAAGGAAACAAATTTACCCCATGCCAGCTTGAATTACTGAGGTGGGATACAATACTTACTATGAAGACTGACAGTTCATTTCTTTAAATATATTTATTAGTCTCTGGAAAAAATAAGACAAAAATTTACTTTCACCAGAATACACACCATTCTTCACTGACAATCTGTTTCTCAGTCGTGACTGACATAAGTCGGTCCTTACGAAAGTGGCCTTTTTGTTTCTTTTTGAAGACCTTGCAATAAAAAAAATTGTCCACCAGACTTCAAAAATTCAGTCAGCTTCTGCACAACTGCAGAATAATCCTACACACTGCTTCTGCCTAGAGTAATCTTCATCATCTGTCATCTGTAATTGTAGACAGTCACATCTTCCTCTGTGACTCAAGGTGCAGCTACAAGTAGAGAAGTGCTTAGATACTCAGTCACTTCAAATACACTTGTTGAAGACTGCTTCTAGTGCATAATCAAGTTGAAAATCTCTTTACTGATCATAATGGTTTGTCAATAACTGTAACACCTGGAGTGAAGAGACAAAAAGAGACAGAAATCTTTAGGTAGTATTTTACAAAAATTAAAGAATATGAAAAGAAAGTTTTAATATAATACCTTGCAAGTAGCATAAACTGCAGTAGTATTAATGTTGATATTTTCCCTAATTTCTCTGACAGAATGTTGTCTGAATCAGTGCAAAGTTCTCAAAATTTTTGTGACTTGAGAAAAATGGCCATTACTCAAGTTTAATTTTATCTGTGAAATACATCATCAAATTCACTTAATTCCCTTGAGGAACTGCAATTATTGAGGGAAAAGGTTCCTGAATCAATTCTTGTTTTCTAAATATCAAATCCCAAAGAACTTCAGAACTGGACCCTTGTAGATCGCAACACAAATATCTTGTTAAAAAAAGGACTGGTCATACCAGAATCATCTTTCTGACTCACCTCTTATGTGTTAAATCCTTACTGATTACAGTTAATACCATCTTTTAGCTTGCAGTGAATAACTATTTGAAGTCAGCATTCAACATGTACCCACCATCAGTTTCTTCATACCTATTCTGGTATCTTAGGCTTTACCTTAAACAGGACTTGGTTTTGATGCTTTGTCAAATTTCTTATCCTAGCAGTTACACTGCAAGAAGTCAGTTAAAAATGTATCTACACACATTACCTGCATAGCTCCTTCCTGTACTCATACAAGATGACACAACTGTCCATTTATCAGTTGTTGGATTATAATATTCCACTGTTGATAAATTACAGGAACCGTCATCTCCTCCAACCACATACAAGAGACCATTTACAGCACAAACACCTAAAAAAAGGAAACTGAAAATTAGCAATTGGCTTGTTCAACCTATAAAAGCATGATTTTTATTCTGCAACATCACAAAAGCAGCAGAAATCCAGGAATGTGCTATTCACACCAAATGGTATACTACCATTTTAAGGTACTTGTGTATACCTGCATTTCTTCTGCACATGTTCATGTCTGCAACCTGCTTCCATGTACTGGCAATGGGGTCAAACACTTCAACACTTTTTCTTACCAAAGGACCATCATGACCACCTACTGCATACAATAAATTGTTTAGCACACCAACACCTGTGAACACAGGAAAATACTCAAAATTAACTAGAGAACAGTTTGACTGATACAAAGCAAAACCAACAAATATTACATCTACTGACATAAATCTTTCATCCAGTCAATGTTAAGAACTAACTCAAAGAGCATCTGCGTCAGGATGCATTAAAGCAGAGAGATGGTAACTACAGCAAGAAGCTGATAGAATGTCTCACATTCCCATCTACCCTACTGCAGTATACAAAGACCAGAGCTCTTCTGCAACAAAAGATATAGAAAATCTGTGATGAAACATGATGTGCAGGAAAATGACAGCTGTTGAAATTTAGGACTAATTAGAAGTGACAGTAAATGAGACAGAATGCTCAGCCAGCATAACAAAAATCTGACAAGACGACAAAGTGTAAGTGAATTTTTAGAAAGTAAAAACTGTTCAGTATGGAGGATAAAAGCTGAATGGATAGACATTTATAACAGGGATATTTCCACTGAAGTGTTGGAATGCCGTGTAAACATATATATGAAACAAAAGTAAATAGTTAAGAGTACACACCTTCCTCCTTCACGATTTGGAGGAGAATCATATAATAGTTAGGGTTGGAAAGCACTTTAAGATCATCTAATTCCAAACCCCCCCAGTCATGGGCAGGGATGCCTCAATCTAGACCATGTCACCCAAGGCTTTGTCCAACCTGGCCTGAACACGGCCAGGGACGGAGCATTCACAACTTCCTTGGTCAACCCATTTCAGTCCTTAACACCTTCACATTAAAGAATTTCTTTCTAGTATTGAACCTGAACTTCCTGTTTAAGTTTAAACACGCTACTCCTTGTCCTATCACTACGGTCCCTAATGAACAGTCCCTCCCCAGCATCCTTATAAGCCCCTTTCAGATATTGGGAGGCTGGTATGAGGTCTCCACGCAGCCTTCTCTTCTTCAGAATGAACAGCCACAACTTTCTCAGCCTGCCTTCCTATGAGAGGCACTCCAGTCCCCTGATCATCCTTGTGGCCCTCTTCTGGACTTATTCCAACAGTTCCATGTCTTTTTCATGTCAAGGACACCAGAACTGCACACAGTACTCCAAGTGAGGTCTCATGAGAGCAGAGAGAGATCACCTCCTTTGACCTGCTGGTCACGCTTCTTTTGATGCAGCCCAGGATACAGTTGGCTTTCTAAGCTGCGAGCACACACTGCTGGCTCATGTTCAGTTTCTCAACAACTAACACCCTGAAGTCCTTCTCTGCAGGACTGCTCTGAATCTCTTCTCTGCCCAGCCTGTAGCTGTGCCTGGGATTGCGCCACCCAGGTGCAGCACCATTGCTGAACTTCATGAGGTTGGCACTGGCCCACCTATTGAGTATGTCAAGGTCCCTCTGGATAGCATCCCTTCCCTCCAGCATGTCAACTGAACCACACAGCCAGACACCAAGCTTCAGTTATCAAAACATGCAGAAGGATATTATAGGGTTTCCTTTATTTTACAAAAAAGTTCATCAACCTATAAGCTTGGGATGAAGGAATAAATACAGCTCGTCTATATTAGCTGCTAGTTGGGTGGCACATATTGAAAGGATGGTAATAAGGAAAGTAGAAAGGAAGGCTTGTTGCTCATTCTTCACTTTATAATGCAGTATTAGAACCCAACATACTAGATTTCAGAAGTGTAGGTGTTTTTTTTGCATTAAAACTTGTGAGTTATGGACCATAAATACAACTGAAAAACACTTCTATGTAAGTATATTGGGAAATCTAATATATGTCACATTTAAGATTATGAAACTCAAGATACAGATTTGTGAATACATTCTTTAAATGGCTCCATGGGAACAGCACAGCTTACAATTTTTATTAAAGGGAAATAGCAAATATGAATGCAAAAGATTAGTTTTTATTATTCACTTCAGAGTGAATAATACCCCAACCAAGCTGGGTTAAAAAAAGAGAACCCTGAGACCTTGACAGCCAGCTGAAATATCTTTGAAAACATATCAGTTATTTGTGCTTAAGAGCCATCCTTATAGAGGGTGAGAGATGACTCCTGCTGAAATAACTACATTTTCTTGTTAAAATGACAGATTTTAAAAATGAAAGGAAGAGGGGAAGGAAACACGGAAGAGTTAATTGGTACTACAGATCTGAAAAATAGCTTCTTAATAGGATGCTGTTTTATAACTCATGCTATCTAATGCTTTATCGGTGATACTCACTACTAACATTTCCCTATTTCCTTTCCAGTTAATTTAATTCCTCTTTTGTTACTATTAATTCTAGCTATCATATCACAGTATAGTGTGACAGCTTTTCTTTCTCCCACTCTGATCACACTTTATTAGACAGGATAATACAATATTCATCTTTTGTAGAATTAAACATTATCGAGCTAGAAGGAGGGCTAAGATTTTTAATTTAAATATGTGATGTGATATTCATCCTCCACCCAGGGTTTCTGTATAGTTACCGACCTTCCTATTCAGTGCGTAGGTTTTCCCTCTGCCACATTCCCATTTTTTCTTTAGCTCCTTATTTTTAATAATGTCCTCAGTTCCTCTTTGGTGCTTCACTTTCCTTTAATCCCAGACCCAGTTTCCAAGTCCTAAATTATTTCTTGCTCTTTCCGTCTGTATCCTCTTGTTGCCATCTTCTGAGTTCTCCCTTCTTTTTTTTCTTTCCTGCCCATTTTTCAGGACCCTGTCCCTGTCAGGACCAAATGGCCTATATCTGGGTCTGAAGTTCCTCATCCCAATATATTGCTGGAAACAGATCTATCCCCGTATTAATCAACCAAGAAGCAATTGGTACTAAAGAAAAGTAACTGAGGGTAAACCTCTGAAGTTGCTTTTGAATGAAGCTGAAGCAGTAGGAACAGAAGAGACAGGCTTAATTTCTTTGATATGACCAGAGATCCAAAGATTTAACACAGCTAACATCCGTAACAGCACTACCAGAACTGATGGCCAGTTGAAACAATTCTGGTGGTTTTGGACATTTGGCCAGTACAGCCAAGATAAATCAAGAGTTGTGACTTCCACATTACCAGTCACTCCTCCCCCACTCACAAATATAATTTTCTACGTATTTAACAGAATGGCACAGAAGAATGTTGACTGTTTTACTCAATTATATGAATCTGAAATAACTGACTACATTTACTGTCTCTTTTTTGTTGTTGTTGTTGTAATCAAAGGACAAGCTAAAACAGAGCAGAGAGCTCAGTAAACAAACACAAGTCCTGAACTGTGTGACAAGGGGAGGAAGAGGAAGGGCAGAAAGATCCCAGTAGTTAGCATACCTAAAGGCACTAAATATCAAAGTTGCAGAAATAATTCAACTTTTTAAAAAAATCTGAAAATACCTAATGTATAAATGAGCTACAAGCACAAAGACTAAAAACAGACTACTAAAAAAATGCTGAGATAAAATGGGTGTGCAGGCAGATTGCAAAATGAAGCTTTGTCAAAACCCATCAACACTATTTGTCTTTATAATTATACTTGTAATTTGCCCATTTTTATAAATATTTTTTTCAAAACTTGCCAATATTAGATGGGAGTATTTAACAGTATCCTTACTGCAACTCTGGATGGTTTTTAATCCAGAGTTTAAAGATGCACAGGCTCAGTAACTAGAAGTTTCGCAAGACAGCCATGCTTTCTTGAGATACTGTGTATCATGTTTCTTTCATGAGCATCATAGTTTTAGTGTAGAAACACAATCAAAGCATTACTTTTAGCATTAAGAGACATATCAACTTGATGATTTTTCTAAGTGTATAATGAAAGTATCAGAAACTAAGTATCTTAGAAAAGACTTTAAGATATATATATCTTTTTAAAATAATCCGGACATAATTTAAACATCATTTAAACAGATTAAAAACTGTTCAGAGTTTGTAAAGAACAATGTAATAAGGCAAGACGAAAAGTTGGGATAACTATTAATCATCTCCTAAGCATACTAGAAGTCCATCCAGTTGTATTTGTAAGAACATCTCTTCCAGTTATGAAGCACATTAATGCAATAACCAGTAGATATTTGAAGGGTATTGCTAAAAAGCAACATTGAGTACTTGGCAAAAAAGTGACTTAAACAACTAAAAAAATAAAAGTAGAAAACTAATATCATGTAATCTGACTTGAAAAAGTCCATGGCAATGCATTTAGAGAAATAAAACAACTTCTGCAAGTTGAAAAAGCCTGAAATACCAAAAGACAAATAGAGGACAGTGAACAGTAAATGAGATTTCAGTCCATAATATAAGTAGATAATGAAAATGCTAAAGTCAGTTTGAAGCTGTGGAAGCATCATTTCGTTAAACAAAAGCCAAATATCACAGGCACTTTTGATGTCTTTAAAGAGAAATATACATACTCAGAATCACAAGAAGGAGAAAAGAACCCACAGGAAAAATAAAGAAGGAACTTCTAGAATTATAAAGAAATAAATGGATATACCTTGGCTAAATGATGTAGCTTACACATATGCAAAACACGTAAACACCAGGCGATGAGAATTAATGAAGGTGAAGCAAAGGGTATATAAATGGTAGTAACAGGACAAAATCAGTAATACAACTAGAATGAGCAAGGATAACATTTCCTGCAGTGAACCAGAATGCAGAACAAGTCCTTCAAAAGGGTGGAAATCTAGTTACAGTTCACATGTGTCATCGACCTGAAAATGCTACTAGAAAAATCAGTCGTACACTGGTATAGAGACATCTTTGAAGAAAGGACATTTTTTTCATCCTGACCATGTAGATTTTGATACTTCAGTATTTAGGTGACATTAAATTGATTGTCACTATCCATGCATATTAGTGTGCATGTTAAAAACATTAGAAGTTATGGGAAAAGGAGGAATATGAAACGTATGAAAAAGGAAGGAAATATATTTACAATTAACAGACTGAATCTTATGCTATAGGACAGTTTTGCATTTATAACATGCAATATATCAGCCGTTCAAGACTAACATATTCCATTAAATTCATACTTTACCTTACCTTAGATATTTTTAGATAGGTTTGAAAATCACAAATTTGTATCATTTTTACAAGGATAGTTGATTATTGCCCACTCACCTGCTCCACTCCGTCTAGTGCCCATTTCTGCAACATAGGTCCACTCATTTGTATTAGCATCATAGCATTCAACTGAACTAAGGCACTGACGTGACGCCCCATCGTAGCCACCAACAGCATACAGTTTACCTAGAAGGGTAAACAACAGAAATACACTCCTACTCCACACAGACTATGTTGGTACAGAGGCTGAAGGGAAGTCATCCTTCTCAGAATTAGCTACTAATCAGTCCCTTTTGTCAATCAGTTATTGAGTTTCTATTTCTTACATAGTTAAAGATAGTACATTATAGTTCTTGTCACTATAAGGATGTAAAAGGCAGTATCTAATGAGCACTGTGGGTCAGTTTAAATTGCCTTGCTGAAATATAAAGGTACTTTACCCTGGTTTTAATTAAGAACTGCTCAAAAGCCAGGTAATTTAAGTATGGCCAATGCTGGAAGCTCACAAATAGATTTCCTAGAAATCAAAAATTCACATGAAAATTACTTGTACAGCCTGTATTTTCAGATCAGAAACAGCAGTGGTTCCTATGCAGTTAAAACAAACAACTGTTAACTGTTTTAACACCCAAGAACTGGTCCATGTCTGCCTTGTGCAAGTGACATCCAGGCTATTTACTACTAAGCTGACTCAAAAGCCAGCAGTTTTCCTGACACTGTCCTCAAGATCATTGCCAGCAAGCAACCAGCAAGGTCAGCCACACCTAACAGAGTTGTCAGGTGAAGTGCTGCATCATTAGAGACCAATTTATAAGGTCATCACATCAGTAATCAGGCTCTCTAGCTTTGCTGACATGCGTAACTTGGAGCATGCATGCTTAGCCAGCTTTTCCTCAGTTGGCCTCAGGCACAGCTGAAGCTCTGAAAACAATTTAAAACATCTATGCTAAAAGTTAGTCAAAACCAAGTGGAATGATTATGCAATGTTTATACCATCTGAATTACAATGTTGAGCAAAAAAATAAATCAGAAGTATGTTTTCAAAAGCAAGTCAGGTCATTAGGGTAAGTTATTGCATTCACCTCCCCCCTTTTTTTAATATAATTTGTCAACTCACCTCCAACAACACCTACACCAACACTACTTCTTCTTGTGTTCATTGGAGCTACATGAAACCACTCATTAGTCTTTAAGTTGTAAACTTCAACTGATGATAAACCTATAAAGATAATATAACATTATTTTCTCTATAAATCTAGATGCAACAGACTAAGTTCCAGAGAATTCTTCATATCTGAAAATTCAGATTATTTCATTTTAAGGACTATTACTGTGCAAAAAGCATAACCTTTAGATAACCAATTACAGTTAACCCATTCTTGGTGTCTGAAAATGGGCAAATTAATAAAAGCTTTTATGGAACTCTGAGAAATTCTTCCCTGGATTTATTTTCTTTTTTTCTTTTTAATTGAGTCAAATGTTCTGTCCTATATGTGCTTCTGCAATAGTTATTAAGGAACAGGATCATCTCTGCACAAATGCTTTAATGGATCTGTGAAGAGAATAAAAAGTGCATGTCCAAAGCCTTCCCAGAGGTCAGAAAAGGCTGTTTATAATCCTATTTACACTACATGAAAATGCAGAAATATACTTCATCTGCAAAGAGGCCAAAGGAGGTGTAACTTTATGGTCACATCTTCCATAAGTTAAGGACTCTGATTATAAAAGGAATCCTGAAAGGCAACTTGTCAAAGATTCATTAGTCATTAAGCCTAAAATCCTAGACGGGTGCAAACAGTCCACTGTTCAGGTAGAAAGATGTGACCGCTAAAGCACATTCCACACTTCAAGACTCCAAACTACCTCTATGTTTGGTTTCATCAAGGCTACCAGGAAAGAGACATTCAAATTTGATACAATTATATCAAAAGTAGTCAAAGCTAATCAACAGTGTATAAAGTCAAATATACCTGTACTCCCATCAAATCCTCCCACAGCATAAAGAAGGCCATTTAATACAGCTGCTCCCAGCGTGCTTCTCCTGTCTTGCATATTAGCAACACTTGTCCACTGGTCCTTCACTGGATCATAGGAATCTACTGTGCGAACTCTCAGAGAACCATTGAAACCACCAACAGCATAAACCATGCCTCCCATGTACACCATTCCTAGAGCAGGGAAATGGGGAGGAAAGATGAGCATTTTAGTCTTTTAGACACTTGATACAATTTACAGCACTCACTACACTATCAGGCTTTTGACAATGTCCTACAGGCACATTTCATTCAGATTAAATAGTAGAGGTTGTTACGCTTTTTGTTACTAGTAAACTCACACTTCTGAATATCATGCCTGCTGAATTTCTTCTTGCTTAGATATCTCAGTTGCTTTAAGATCACATTTTCACATTTTTAGTGGCTGTCACTTCTTCACATTTTTATTCTCACTTAATCTTATAGAATCATAGAATCATAGAATAGTTAGGGTTGGAAAGGACCTTAAGATAATCTAGTTCCAACCCCCCTGCCAGGGGCAGGGATACCTCACACTCAACCATGCCACCCAAGGCTATGTCCAACATGGCCTTCTCAACATAGAGTATTTTAGTAGTAAAATTATTCATAAAGTAATGCAATACAATTTATATTTCATTATCCTTTGTATTTATAGGACGTAATAAAGCAGTTTATTCTAGAGACTACAAACTGAAGCACAAATTAAAATCAAGTTCTCAAATTTGTATTGTTTCAAATTAGCAAATAATTCAAAAGTTAAGAATGATCACTGAAGTCAAGGCTTAGGCCTTCTCAGATAAACATCTGAAGTACTTCTCCAAAGAACATACAATGCTTTATACAGACACATACGTTCTGCAGCATTTCCAACTGCAACAAAAAATTACGCATCATTTACCTGCTCTACACCTTCTGGAAGGCAATTCAGCCACCTGATGCCAGCGTTCTTCTTTAAAATCATAGCATTCAACACTGCGAATTGCCTTGGGTGCCTGTCCTCCAACTACCATCATCAACTACAAGGGAGAGAATTATATTTTTCAGTTATTTGTATATATAAAAGCACCTGGAAGATCAAAAAATGTGAAAAAATAAAGCAAACTACTGTACAAGAAGTAATTAAAGGGCTCATAAATAAGAAATTAGTAGCCTTCCAAACCAGGCAAAATACATGCAGTACACATGCAATTTGTAATTATTGTGTCCAGAGTAAATATCTGAGTTAGAAAAGCAGGAAACAATTAGAATCTAGGTAAAGTTCCCATGAATGAGGCAGATCCTGCTATGTTTTCACATCCTACTCTGACCTCAAGTGTGGGAATTCAGTGTCTATGATACTCAGCGGAATTGCAACTATCCATGACAGAGCAGCCTTAACTGGTTCCCTTGAGAGAAATGTGCTAAACCTGTCAAACAGAATCTCCTACTCCATTGTTGCAGTTGCTGTAATAGTACTATGAAAAAACTTCTTTACTCCATTGGAAACAAGGCAATATCTAATGCTTGGTTTGTTTTCTTCTAAAATGAATGAAAGACAATGTTTGGGTAAAAATTGAGTAAAATGTCTTGACTCAGAAGTTTTAGTCTTTGCATTGTTGTGACCGTTTTTTTTAAAAACAGGCTTATTTCCCCACAACTGTAAATTTACCTGATGCTGAAGCACATATTAAAAGATATATAGGGAGAAAAGGTAGGGGTGGTAATGTGTGTAGGTGGGAAACTAAAATATCTGTATCATAAGAGCATAAAGCTAATCATCTGTTACATTTTTGTGATAAATAACTCTGGTATAATTTTTTTTACTGAAATAACCCAAGTGACAGTAATGCTCTCATCTTTTGAAATGGAGTTAGAAGAAATAAGTATATTAGAAAACTAAGAGTCTTACTTTTGGCAGGCTAGCGGGTGTTCTCAACTTTGTTCGAGTGCTTTTCATCAATGCTCGTTGCTCAGTTGGCAGCAAGTGATACTTCATAGCTTCAATGAGGTAATCTTTACAAGCACTGCTGTTCTTAACCAATATTTCTTCTTCAACTCTCTGTTTATTAATAGAAGTTTAACAAGGTCTGAGCATGTTAAGGAAGTAAAACACAAATCACAATCTGAAGTGTAAAAAAGCACTTGTTATATCACAGAAATGCAGCTTAATAATAATAATTTTTTAAATTGTCATTTAATCAGTTAAACACAAGTTTATGTGATGACAATATGCAGTCCCTAAAAAGAAAAAAAGAAATATAAAGATGTTGATTCTCAATGAGTAAGGGGACGAAACCATGTTAAGCAAGGTTAATCACTTCTCTTACAGTCAGGCACATTTCTCAACTTTTTAAATACAGAGTACAGAACACTTTAAGGGGAAAACCATTGGAGACTAATTTAACAAACTAGTAAAGCTGCCCCATAACAATAAAAATAAATAAATAAATGAATAAAATCAACCCCACACAACAAAATCCAAAACAGAACAAAAATGCAAAAAAAAAAAAACCACAAAGTAGAGGAAATTTACATCATAAACCAGAACTTTTAAAATAAACATCTACCAATCTACTACTATACCTGATATCCAATGTTAATAGTGAAATCACATTTTTTGACCTTAAATACTTGTCCTGACACAAAAATATTCAAAATGAGCTTATAAAATTTCAAAAGATGTATTATATCTGAGCCAGGTAAATGACTGTTTCCTTTGTCATTAGTTCCTAACCAAATTATACAGTTGATACAATTCAGAAACTGAAAATTTATTTACAAAAACAAATCTTGTGCCAAAGATCATATTAAAAATGAAAGCTAACCTGATCTTAATGAATGAAATAATTTGAATTACTAGTGTGGTATAATAAGTAGACAACTAAATGGATAAATTACTTATATATGTCATCCTCTATGTGGCAATCCCTTACATGGTTCTGTGTGTCTGTGTGCACGTGCATATGAGGTAGTGGTTGTTTATTTTTACTATCAGTAACATACTACATTCCACTGTTTAAATTACAAATTATCACTCTGTCATTAAAAAAAAAAAAAAACCAAACTTCAAACAGACAGAAATTTTCACATGCAGAAGAATTAGTATTCCTTTTTGCTTACCTGAACTAAATATTCCCGGGATAGCAAAGGCAGTCGAACATGCTCCATCAGGCGTGCCATTAACTCCTGCCTTACATCTTTGTCATGGTTTACCCACGCTATCACTGCTTCAAATACCTTCCAGAAAACAAATAAATTCAAGCCCCTTGACTTACAAGTTCTTATGTATGAATATATCAGTGTGCCTCCAAAAGGAGCTTTTGCTTATACTAAAATTCCTAATGTAAGAAAAGATGACAGCAGTTACAGCTCCTATTATTTCCTTATTTATCCGTTATAAAATTCTGAAGATGCATTAGCCAGTCTCTTTATGTCACTCCTCTACTGGTGTTTCAAGGCTAGCTGTGCTACATAGACAAAATGCACACAGTAATTTCACTGATACTGAAAATCCAATCAAACTAGTTAAAGAAACAACAGCAGCTATGATACTACAATCCTCATACTTCTTTTCTTGAAAAATTGCCACATCATTCAAATGACTTATCATCACTGGGTCTTACTAGGAGAAATGATCCCAAGCCTAGTTTCGCCTCTATTGCACTGCAGCTAATCATACATCTAGAGCATTAAAACCTTAATTATACCACACAGAAGTGGCATAACATATCAAATTGATAGATCCTGACTTTCAGGGTATTATGGGGACAGAAACGTGACTTCGATACTTGCAGTTCCTAGATTCAAAATTCCAAAAAGGTCTTAATACAAAACACTAACTAGCCATGCAAATAAGTATTCAAACATGCTTTTGAATACAAGTTAGTATAACTATATACTCCTTAGAAAAAAGAAAACCAAGGTATTTTGAATCGATCACAACTGAATTCAAAAGGTCAAAAACCATCTACATCTATAATATGAAAACCATTCAAAGGGTTGTGCTGAGCTCACTGAGATTGCAGAGTTTCCAAAACGGCTTTGAAAGAATGAGTTCTTGCTAAAGATAGGCCAGCACATAGTTAAACTAAAGTCTGGTTATACCACACTACCTAGGCATCTTCTTTGTTTTGCTCAGTTAGGCTAAACAGCCCACATGTACATACAGAGTTTTAATACATTTGTGGGACTGCTGATGTTAAACTTAGTAGATGGTATACACTTGCTCTTCAAATTAATATTTTGGACTTATTTACCCCTTGATAAACCAAACTCCTATGTATGTAATTCACAGCATGCGTTCTGTTTGTCTTGCTTAAAGAGGAGAAGGCACAACCATTTAATTTAGTTTCCATTTTTTCAAAGAACAAGTAATTGAATAAATTTTTAGGATTTTTAAGAGTTCAGATTAATTTTCAGCATCAGACTGACAACAGTCTTGGGGAAAATCCTTAACACTTTTAGGAAAAAAAACACTTTAAACAAGAGCAGAATGCATGCTTCATTTCACTGAGGAAACAACACATCCAAACATGGGTACTAGAACAGTAAGAACAAGCTCACTCTCTCACTCAAAAGAATAAACCCAATACTGGGATACAGATGTTCTTACCTTCTCTTCTGAGGCAATTGTGAGTTTGTCACTGGATATAAGACTGCACACTTGCTCTACACCAAGATTGAGGTATTCTTCACTAAGAACGACATCAGAAAAGTGCTGTTCTGTTTGGATAAAAAAAAAATACTCTAACACACAGTGCAAAGTGCATCCCACAAGCATTAAAGCAGCTGAAGAAAAATAGAGGAAAATGATTCAATATGCAAGCTATTTTGTCATATCTAGAAACAATACCATAACTTAAAATATTTGATATAAAGACTGGTCTCATAAATTGCTTTTATATTTACAATTCTTGAAATTAGTGGAAATATTAAAACACATTATACTAAAAGTAGCAATCAGCGATTTAACATTTTCAATATTGCTTCATCTTAGTACTTGCCTTTGACAATTACTTAAATTTTGCTGCCTTTGTACACACAAATACAGAAAAAAAGATTCCAGAAAAGAACACGCTCTGCATGTGGCTGACAAACATTTTAAACCTTTAGTTCAACATGAACAATGGCTGATTCATCAGACCTAACCAGCAGTGTCAAACAAACAAGTCCAGATACTGATTGTGTCTCTCAGAGCTTTTCCAAGGTCAGAAAAACATTCCATATCAGTATCTCTACAATACATAGATTTTTTTTTTAAATGCCCCAACTTGAAATAAAAAGAACTGATGAAATTTAATGTTTTAGTACCAGATATTTTACTTTAATATAGAGCATGTATCTTAAGTTGTTCAGTTGTCCCCTCCCTTCCTTAAAACTGCTTTTTAGGCTCTATCCAGTTGACTTATTTTTTCTCTCTTTAGCTATTCTTAACAGAAGTTAGCAGGGACAACTGTTACGTGGGAATTTAAGAATTCACTCAAAATTAGAACAAGTAGAAAAAGGTCATCAAACATACTCAAACTAAAGAACTTCTTAAAGCCTTTTTTATCCCTCCACTAGTGCTACTATAGTTAAGACTCCATTCTTGACAAACTGCTAAAAAAACCTAAATACTGCTGAATGCTTCCAGCTCAAGAAGTCTTGAATTTTTCAGGTCAACTTTTCATGGTTAAACAGCTTTTTTGTAGTGTACTGAACACTAGAAAGCATAAAAAGATGAAACTAACACAATATAATCCTGTTCCTTGAAACAGTCAGCACAAATTGGTCCAGACAAAAGTCCAAGAATTTATATGAAAAATATGAGAATAAAACCTCTTCCCATAAAGGTCTTACTATAATCATGTGTCATGGTTTAAGCCTCTCACACAGTTCGCTCACTCACTCCCCCCTCTTTCTTTTCCCCAGCTCCTGGGGGGATGGGGAGGAGAATCAAAAGAATGAAACTCCCACGGGTTGAGATAAGAGCAGTTTAGTAACTAAGGTATAACACAAACCACTACTGCTACCACCAATAATAATAATGACAAGGGAAATACAACAGAAGAGAATACAACCGCTCACCATCTGATACCAAGCCTGACCCAGCAGTGAACCCCACCCTTCTGGGTCTCTGTCCTGTTTTTACATCCTGCGCATGACATGCTGTGATATGGAAGACTTCTTTGGCTAGTTTGGGGTCAGGTGTCCTGTCTGCTTCCTCCCGTCTTCCCCTCCTCCCCGGCAAAGCATGAGACTCAGAAAGTCCTTGGTCAGACCAAACATTACTGCAACAACTAAAAACGTTGGTGCTATCAGCGCTGGTCCTCAGCCGAAAGTCAAAACCACAGCACTGCACCAGCTACTAAGAAGGAGGAAAAATGACTGCTACTGCTGAACCCAGGACACCATGAAAGCTTAGAGATTGCTAGCCAGAAGGATATTTTACCATAGCTGCATTTTACTAAAAAATGGTTAGTAAGATAAAGTCCAGTCCCCTTGAATCCTGTTAAATTCTTGACTTTAATACTTTCCTATAGTAACAATCCCACAGGTTCATTGAACAAAAAGCTCCACATCTAAATTTAACACCCACTTTACCATTAATCAGTTTTAAGTTAGTATCCCCATGTTCTAATGCTGAATATGATGACAAGGAAAACTGCAACTTGTCTACTTCAAATCATTCATCATTCTATATTCATTTTCAGCCTTCATCTCTGAGTACAGTCCTCGCCTTTTCAGTCCCTCATCCTACCAGCCTTTTTAGATCATGCTATCATCATCACTGAAGTTCCTCCAATTCCGCAGCATACTCTTAGATGAGAGGGTTGTATTTTCTGCAGTATTTCAGGCAACAGAAGAGAAAGGATGAGGAAAAATAGCATTGATTTTTATAACACCACCACTACTTTCTATTCTTTACAAATCTTTATGTTTGTTTGCTCTTCACACTATACAGAGTTTCTTAAGTTGAAGTAAAATTTTCTGAGGTGCGCTTACTGAAAGAAGTATCTGATGAATTTTACTATTTGTATATGCAAACAGATGTTGAGAAAGGTAATTTGCATATATTAGTTTTATGATAAACTCCAAACTTCAAGTGACAGCACCACAAAACAGCATGCCCAACTGTACTCAGAAGCCGAGTTAGGAAGCAAGCAGAAAGGAGAT
Source organism: Forpus xanthops (assembly GCA_032466535.1). Classification (NCBI taxonomy): domain Eukaryota; kingdom Metazoa; phylum Chordata; class Aves; order Psittaciformes; family Psittacidae; genus Forpus; species Forpus xanthops. The sequence continues at coordinate 32,537 of JASSUY010007403.1, forward strand.
CTTAGACAAATCTGAGGTTCAGAAGCCTTGTCCATCTTCCCTGAGAAAACCAATGCAACAGTGGAATGCATCCAACAGGGTACTGTTTGTAAACTAGGGAAGCCCAGTTGATTTTATAGATTCATATGTAAAAGCCTTGCTTTTTAAGTTGATTTAGATTTATGACATGCTCTAAATAGGAAGAACACAGCCTCTAAACCAGAAAAAAGTTGAGAATTTTCAAAGTAATATAATGAATGTGAGGCTGTCTCCTGTTTTCATGCTATGAATAGAACTGTGGAAGGAAATCAAAAGTAAAAATAGACAGTACTTTAACAAAACATAAGAGTTATTTCACTGGATGTCAGCCTCTGTGCTTAAAGTATAAAAAAAAGACACATGGACAGAGAAGAAAGAAGAGTGACAAAAAGGAGAAATTAAAACAAACTACTCAGTCAACAGCTACAGGTTCTCCAGCAATACCTAGAAACAAATCCTCAGCTGAATGAATTACAATAAAAAGTGAAATAGGAGAGTAGACTGATACATAAATTTTAGTCATCCAAAAGAAAGACATAAGGTGAAATCACTTGTCTCTTAAGAACCACATCTTCTGTTGTCAAGGAGACCATCTTAACTGATTGATAACCTTTTCACAGAAACCAATGGAAATTACCATTAAATGGATTATTCAAAATAATTAGAAACTGAAAAAGAACAAGGAAATGCAAAACCACCAATTAAATCTGCTGACAGCAATTTACAGAAAGCTGATCAAGCGCTAAAGGCAGAAGGCATTATTTTGTTATATATTAAAATAATGCTTATAAAATTCAAACTTTTTGTCTCCTTTTAATACAAAGGATATCATTATCTTTAAAATAATATTAGCCAGTAATGAGTGTTCCAAAAATCCCACTTAGAGCCTCTCTTTCCAAATAATATTGAGGAGGGGTGTGCGGTTTTTGCCTTCTGGGTTAGTATTTGTATTATCCCATATAATTGCTTTCACCCCGAAAGCTTTGATAATCTGGAGATATCAAACATCACAAAACTTAGGATATGATTAAAGAAAATTATAATTAAATATTTCATTCACTTGCTTCCTGCAAAATCTCACATTAGCTTGGTTTTCATTTGTTGCATTAGGAAACATACTTCTTTCTTCATGAATATCTCCAAACAGATAGAACTACCTGGATGGATTTTTTTTCACGAGAGCATAAGGGTTTTTTTTTCCTCCAAACCAGTGTGCAACTTTGACAAATTTGTATTGGAATCCTGCCCCACTTCTTGCCACTTTACCCAGACATTGAAGCCAGCTGGCTTCAGATTCAGGCAGCCTGGAACAAGCTGGCTTCAGAGCTGCCGAGGCTTGGCTCACAAATTCCCACTTCCTAAGCAAGTAGAATCCTACTTCTTTATTACTAAAACTAAAATCCGCCTTAAAAAAAAAATCCCTTCCATTTTTGGACATTTCTAAAATATCTGTTCCAATTGCATATGTAAAACAGATTTTCACAACTGATAGAGACAGTTTCTATCTGAATAGCTAAAAGATCTATCCTTGTCTGCCCTGTACCAGTAGGACTGGATGTCAGCTTTAGGGACAAACTAAAAGGACAAAAAGGAAGTTCTCAACAACATGAAAGGGGCTAGTAACAAAATGTTTGTAAGTGCAATAAACAATGCCAAAAGAGAGCACAGCACAACAATAACTGTAAAAGCACCACTTTTTTGTATGTTTTATTATGAGTCTGGAGACCTGTATCATACAACACACAGTGGCATTAAGCACTGGATCTATCTCTTCTATCTAAAAGGCACATAGCATAGCTGGCCAGAAAGATACTGACACTAAATTTTTCAATCACATATGAAGGAAAACTAATCTGAAGTCTGCACAGGACATTTTTGCTATAAACATGGATTGATTCACAAACCCTATTTCACTCTTTTATATGCCTACAGACCTCTTCTGGCATAACCGTCTTTACTAAATGGAATAAACAAGTACATAAGCAAAGGTCTGCTGAAGTTCCCTCAGACTGAAGATTTTTCAGAGAATCACAGTGGACAAAACTAAAAGCCTGTAACTCCTCTTTGTTTCATGACAATGGTGGCTGTTGTCAGTGTTGGCCTCTGTATATGATATTGTTGAAGACTGCCTCAATTTCTGTTCCATCACCAATTGGCTTTACTCATTTTTTAACGTTTTTCTGAGGTGTTCCAGCACCTCATGACACTTAATATTAATTTCTAGAAATCTTTTTAACATTCTGTACGCTTTCAGAAATCTTCTAAAGATCCATCCAAAGCCACAGTAACACATACGAAACACATCACCAGAGCTTATCAGTGCCAGAGGCTGCAGCTGGAAAAAAGGGAAAACACCTTCAAATTCCCTAGATCTTTTCATTACAGTAATCCAGTGCATATTCGTGTGTGGGAAAAAAAATATCAGAATCAAATACATCAAGTCTCATAGTTGTCTTTCGTCTGGTTTAGGCCAACTATTTCTATTCCACAACATAGGCGATGATACTTTTTACAAAATGGAGTACCTGCATCTTTCTGATGTGACAATGGTACAAAAGCAGCTGGAACTTCCCAGAAATGAAATGATAACCTCTTGTTTTACAGTAATGTAGCACATGGGAGCTTGGAAAGATGTAAGCTTTATGTTCACTTAAGAGAACAATGACAATTTCTCAAACAGAGGAAACAAATACATTAACAAGAATTTATTTTTTAAACTATTGCTTCAATTCACCATGTCAGATTGTCTTTTTTTTTTTTTTTTTTTTTTTTTTTTGGCTTGGGACAAAAGGTCTTTGCTAGTGGCCTAATGTATGGCGCTGGTGAAGCAGGAACCCTGGCCTTGCTACGGCGAGGCAGATACAAACTCTGCCAGCTGGAGAACCAGTAGAAGCTTAACACAGCAGAATCTTCTTTTTTTCCCCCTTTTTTAAAAATCTGATTTACTTGTCAATTTTATGCTTAAATAACTGCTTTTGAGAACACCATGAAATTCATAGCAGCCAAGGTAACAGCAGCATAGCAACAGACACTGCCACTCAGAATAGAATCATAAGAACGATTCTGCTAACTACATCCTTCCAATCTCACACATACAAATGTACACAAGAATAGCCTAAGACGACATGCGTGCTTCCAAGTCTAGTTGGGGCTCAAAGTTTAGAGAACCAGAATCAAGAACACTGTATCTCACAGTGAACTACAGTGCAGCATGCTAAGATCCCCTAATAAAATTTTCTTCAGCATTTCCTCAGCACGATGCTAAAAGCAAAGAAGGTTTGCAGTGTAAAGCTGATCCTCAAAAGACACTTCTTCCATAGGTAATCCAATGTTTCTAAACCTGATACCTGCCTATGCTGTGAGTGGAAGTACATTATTCATTGGTTATAACTAAGAAATATGTCAGGGCCTGATCACTGAGCAAGTGTCTCTCTGGTCCAAATGGCATACTCTTCTTCATTAAAAAGCATCTCTCTTCAGGTTGTACATAATGTTACAACTATAAAATGCACCATATTCTCAGGAAAAATTTATTTCATGAGCATCCTTTAAGACTAACAGCACTTACGTCAGAATCTCTTTGCAGGAACCCTCCTCACACAAGAAGGATGAGAGACCTCAGCTGAATTCAGTCCCTGACTGTGCAAGTGCAACAAGTCCCAGAGCAGGACTGCTTTCTGGAACATCATGGGAACAAGTCACATCTCAAAGTTTAATTGCAATATGAGCTCATTCCAAGTTATCTGTATCAACTGTCCACTAGTTTCAGATGTCCCTACAGGCAACACAGATACATACAAATGTATCCCTTAAATTACAGAAATCTCACACTGGTACAGGATAACCAACTCCACCATGGGACTATAAAGTTCCGATTTTAATGAAAGTTGGGGTTTTACTCCCACTGGAAGGAAGTTCCAGAGTTTCACTTTTCCAATAACTTCTGACCTATATTGGCATTGATTCATTTTTATGCTATCATTGTCTATTAGCAGAAGTATCTCCCTGCCTCTTTTTCCTACATATTAAATAGCAAGTGTAACAAAATAAAGACTGAAAGAAGTTAAACATCCAAATGCACTTCGTTTTCTCTAGCAGGGAAAAATTTTCACTGCCTTTTCAATCTAATAACCCTCTTTTGTACTCATTCTAGTCTGTGGAACATTAATCCTAAAATGTCTGCTCCTGGGAGTTCACGTATCTGTGATACAAGGCCTAATTCTGAAATGGCAAAGCCACATATATTTGGCTTAGACTTTTGATAAAATGTTTTCAGTTGTAAGAAAGAGCCTTGACAAAGTACAAAAAGCCATTCAAGGTAAGAAAGGGAGGTTGAGGGGAAAGAAGCTATGAAGGCTCAGATACAGCACTAAGCAGGTTGAAAATTCAAGAGCAAAAGCATTGACCTGAATGGGTATGAAATAGTACAGAAGAAACCATGGAGTTTGACAGAAATCCAACAAGGCTGATGATCAGCCTATTCCAAGGAGAAATGGAGGCCAATCCTTCCTCCCTGCTTTTACCAGAAGTACTGACCATGCCAGTGCTCTGCTTAATAGGCTGCAAGTCCCAGCTAGGACCAACAAATAGCTTCCTAGCACAGCAAAGGATGTCTTATCAAAATGATACAGAGATGTAGGGTTACAAATGGGACACAGTTCATGTGCTCTCAAAACACATTTAATCAGTATTACACTTAAGGTCTTGACAGGGTCTTAGATCTTATATTTCTAGAACGTAATCTATACATCTATTAGCTTCAACTAGTAATTGGAACAAAGGATGTTTAGAAGTAACTGAAGTAGTTTAGAAATAACTAAGGCATAGTCGGAGTAGAAGGTGGAAAAAACCCTAAAATTCAAAATTTAGCAACAGCTACACCAAAACATGTTCCCTAAAATATTAAATATCTGAATATTAAGTCTAGTTAATAAATTTATGCCTTGATTCCTACTGCATAAAAGGTCAAAAATATAACAGCTTTTTGGATTCGATATATTACTCAAAGACAAATCAATTTAATTAAAAATTTTTGCGTAATAGTCTAAATACAGTTATCACAAAGTCACTCAGTCACATACACATTAAAACTTCTCAAGTAAGGTTGCATTACAAAAGCTAGTACTTTCAAAACAACCTGAACAGCTTTTGAAATTGTTTTTAGTTGATAGATAAATGATTTGAATACAATTTCACTGGACTAAAAACTTCCGAGTATGCCTGATTTGTGTACTCAGTTTCACATTTAAGGCAGCAAACCAAGGGTTCTGTTCACAGACATCTAATCATGTGAGTTTAAATGTTTCAGGAAAAAAAAGAAATGCAATAGTCTTGACAGAAAATATTATAATCTCCTGGAAATGGAGTAAAAAAAACCCAAAACCTAAAAACTCTACACAGGAATAAAGATTTTTCTAGGGACTTAGTCCACTTAAAGCATTCATCAAGACCCTGCTTTTAATGAGATCTAAAATTAGTCAGGGCAATAAAAAGCCTGTTACTTGGACCTAAACATATGAATTGGCGCATTTAGTGCTCCATTTCAGGAAAATGCTCAGTTTTAACTCTGTACTAATTATTAATGATGCTAATTGGTCACCATATATTTTCAAATCATTATGGAAAGCAATACAACCACACAATTTTTTTTTTTTTTTAGCCTTTTCAGAATATTTATTTTTAAATTTTCTTCTCTGTATTACTCTTGCATGACAGAGTGCTAAGGATTAAGGAAAGCAGTACAAAGTCTGCAGTGCAATGAAGTAGCTCACACCCTGACTATGCACAGCATCTTTATATCAAGAGTAAGAACAGAGTGTGCATTGCTTTAAAATTCAGCACACAGATATAGCAAAAACATAGTAGGAGTTGAGCTGGCGGCTTGTGGTACGGGCCATCAGGACTCCAATAATATGAAGACAGAAAGGGAAGCACAGATGAGGAAAAGTGCTTTCTGGAGGAATCTGACAAAAACGGAAAGTGGCTGATTACAGTGGAAAGAGAACGTTAGTTCCAAGCACAAAAGCAATAGAGAGATATGAAAGAAAAAAGACTCAAGTAATTCTGCTGAACTGGAAAAGCCAAGGATAAGAGGTCAGAATTTATTCTAGTAGGAAAAGAAATATTACAAAAGCAGTAAAGCGACCTTAGCAAACAAAGAGGAAGTTATGGCAGAGAGAGATTTACATTGCAGTAAAAGTGAAACATGATGTAGAGCTGATTTGGTAAGGAGGGAATAAACAAAATAGAGGAACACACAGCTAAGTAGTAGAGAGAAAATGGCAGAGGAGAGTTAAAAGTCATCAAGTTTACAAACCTGAATGACTGGGAGAACACTGAAGTTACCAGGGACAGAGGAAGACAGGTAGAAAGGAAAGATGTTTAAATGGAAAGCACTTCAGTTTTGCTGAACCTGAAGTAGAAATGAAACATTCAAGAGACACTGAAAAGACAGGAAAAGATCTGTGATTGGGCAGCTAGTGCAAGCTGCATGTAAGAAGGCATACCTGAGAGTCACTCTCAACCTCTGACAACCTGTGACTTCTGTATTTCTAAATGAATTCATCCTACTCTCTGAGTATTCACTGCCAAAGCTCTAATGGAAATAAACTACTACACTGGCTAATAAGTAAATCCTATAAGAGTGGTTCATTAAAAAAAGTTTCCATTCAAAAGTAAGTCCTCAGTGCAACATCTTCAGTCCTGACTCAAACATCAAGACCCCAGGGCACTATACACTCAAAAGAGCAGTAAAATCATTGCTACTTGAACAAATGAAAAGCCTTAGTTTTGATTACAGTGTTGTTACAAACCTACAAACTTGCATAATGTTTTGTTTACTTTTTAGTAACCCACATTTTGCAACCTTTAATGGGATCAAGGGCAATCACGTAAGGTTTTAATACAGTGTGTTAAAAATTACCAATTTACTAATATACTACCTGAAAACTACATGTATAAGAGTTTCCAACAACAGAAAATGTATTTGGAATACAAAGAAAAAGGAGAAAACCCCAAATATTTTAACCTTCATAGAACTGCAGAAATATAAGCTAGAAAGAACGTCAAATCATCTAATTTTGCACAGAAACGTGATTTAGATCAACCTAAATGAGAAGTTACTCTAACTGGATATTTTACAGCTGCCTAACAGTAGAGAGTCCATAACTTCCACAGACAGCTTCCCTGATCTATGCTACTTTCAGTTAGATTTTTTGCTTAATAACTGAAACGACTAAAAATACCTCACAAGCTTGCTCATTCTCAGTCATTTTTATGCACAGGAAGATACGCATTCCCCCTCATCCTCCTCAACATTTAGTTCTTAATTGAAAAGACCATATTCTCTTACAGTCCTTGTCACAGGTCAGTCAGTTCTTTTAATATGCTCATGTTAAACTTCCTTGAATTCCCTTTAGCCTGTGTGCATTTATCTTAAAGTTCAGTTCATCATTTTTCCACCAGCATCAAGAAAAAGGGAATAATTGTTCTTCCTTGACCCCCCATACAACACTACTGTTACTTAACCACCAAATGAGAACTGCTCAGAACAGCAAGCAAAATGAGAATTTCATTTTCAAAACTATCAAGATTTTATATGAGACAGTCCTCTTACAGATACAAATAACACCTTCTAAGATGACCATGACAATGTACTTTTAGTAACATAATTAAGAATTCCATGAACCTTTACAAGGAAAGCAGAATTTTGTTGGTTGAGCTATACAGTTAGTTAGAAGATGTGTCTCCATCTACTTTGTGTCAAGGTAGAAGAATGAGACTGCAGGTGACCTTTATATTAGGAAATTTCAAGTCTTGGGCTAGATTAGTAGGATTTTCAAAAGATAAGGTGGTAACAAGATACTCATGGTACATTCCTTGCTTCTTAGCCAACGCAGTAGAGGGACTACAGATAGCCCACCATTCCATGCCCTTGTCTTCTTTCCTCCCCCATGTACTTTCTACAGACTTTGACTTGTGGCAGCTGCCAAAATTTTAATTCTTCTTTCCTGATAATTTCCCCTAAATAACAGTGCCCATTTTAGACAGCAAGCTATCTTTTTTCTAGGTTAGTAGTTCCTTGAACCCTGTATGGCCCTGATTGGCCATGAAGATGCTGCCTCTTTGCACTTATTATAACTATGCTACAGCCAGAAGATTATATCTTTTATAGACATTCATATCTCTTCATCAGAAGATAGATCTGCAATACCCTGGACAGAATTCAATTTCACCTGGATGGGGTTAGATGGGCATGGAACCTCTGTGTGTACCTACACACACAAGGATACCAAGCCATACACTGTGCTAATGATAACTTGCCTGCATACGTGTTGGCCTTGCTCAAGAGATCTGTGCATGCATGCATGTCAGCAAAAGCACGAATCCCCAAGCAGTTGATAGGGTGAAGCTGGGATTCCAAAAATTCACAGCAAGTCCTTTTCACATCCTGCAGTTGCAAGAGACCAGCTGCTGGGAGCAGTACCTGCAAGAAGCAACAGGTGGTTACTATCCCCATTCAATTCTGAGATTATACAAGAGTATTCTCAATATTAATAAAGAAAACAAAATAATCCATTAAAAAACTAGGACTAAAACAGGGAGGAAAATTGCAGCCCTATGTGACTGAAGAACTTAAAATTCAAAATTCACATGATTCTCCAAATACCATTTAAGACTTGAAATAATGAGCAATATCTTTACCACCATGTTCACTGTAAAATCATCCCACAGATTATAATTCTCACACTTCACGTTAACTTTCGCCAATATTCATTCACAAGTTCCCTTCTTACTGTTCCAAACAGTCCATAATTAATCTCATTTCCAAACCTTCAGTTTAGATATTTCTTAAAATCAAAGTTTTCTAGTCCATGATAGAATATGCAAGTCTTGTTTGCATGGAAGTATTGGATATTCCACAATTTTTCAGCATCAATAATAAGCATCTTTATGGGACCTTCTTGGAAGAAAAGCATTTAAAAGCCTGCCATATAAAACATTCTATAACTCATTAAAAATCCATATTAGTAAGGAATTAGTGTAAATTACATATCTGGTCTTCAACTTCCACAGAGCAAGTAAAAATTAAAGAATAATTTAAAAAAATCCTATAACATACACTTTATTTACACACTAAAGCTTTATAGGATTTAGGTGAACTATAATTATGCCTTTGAGCAAAATCCCGTACGGCTATCTACAATCTCTTCTTCAGAATATTTTTATTTCTGTGCCTTTAACAGTTATTTTAATGAGACTTCTATTTTATAACATTCAGGTGTGAAATTGATGTTGGCCTGCATCTTCAGTGGATGACAACAGGCAAGATTTTAACATGGAAATCTTGCAACTCTTCACTTATGTATAGAGAAAACATATTATAGGGTTGCATCAATAATAAGCAAGAAATCAAAAAAACACATCAAAGACACCACCAAATGGGTGTACTACTCATTAATATTTGCTTTTCATTTAAACAATTACTTGGCAAGAATTAGACAAACAAGAAAACTGGAAGAATAAAGAGGTCTGGAAGAGCAGAGTAAAACGATTTAGAAACCTATGTGGCACTATATGAAAGCAGCAGAATATACTTTTTTATTACTCTTTGGAAGAAGTTTTAGTAACTGTGTAGAACCAAATAGATGCTTACAAAGATGATAGCAAACATCTACTCAGCATCTAAAGAGCTAATATTATTGTTTACTCTTTAGACTTTTTTCTTGAAATAAAACTAAAAATTATGACCCAAACTAAACCAAAAAGACTTCAGGTGAAATAATACCTTCTTATGAACCCTTGTAAAGCTAATATATGCTTTATACTTCACTCTTGGTCCTGTTTCTATGATTTATGGCTGTTCTTTCTTGAGCTTGCCACATATGAAGCCTGCTTGAAAACCACCTTTCTGTTCCTCAACATACTAATCCCTAATTTGAAGCAATAACCCCTATAGTGTATATTCTACATATTTGGTTATCAATGTGGACAGGAAAAAGGAAAGATCATTCATTTAACAAGAGTTTGATTGGAGTGTCAAATGCTAATGAAAGAGAAATGAAGGAAACACACAAATGTGATTGTACTGACATACAGACTGCTTCTAAGCAAAATAACTGAAAATTAGTTTAAATCTTAGATAATCCTTGAAAATATCAAATCAGTCTAACAAAATAAAGGAGAAGATTTGCAAGTAATAAGCATAAATGTCACATAAAGACACACAATTCAAAACAAAATTAGTAAGCTTAAAGGTTACTAATGACAAGGTTAAAACAGTACAGGAAAGTAATTTTATTTTAGCATATATTTACAAAAATATGAAGATAATATCAGTAAACCAATTTCTATTACTAGAACTAAAGTATCACTCATTATAACAGTGAGTAGATAATTCCTTTTGTGGTGAATTCAGGATAAGATCATGAAATTAAATAGCAAAAATCAAGGCTAGAAATCTAACACAAGTATTTACTTATACAACTAGTTCCAGTTTGCTTACAAATCAGGTAATTAATTGAAGAACAGTCCTAGATAATTTTAGGCATTTTATCAGTATAGTTTAGCGAATAATTCTGAGAACAATCCTTGACTGCTTAAATGGATTCAGTAATGTAACCATTACAAAAATATATACGATCATGATCAAATCAGTAAGCAAAATGGAAAGGTGAAATACAAGAATGGTATGCAGAAGAATTTAAGATTTGTATGCACAGTCACACTGAGACACTTGCTTACTCATATGAACAGTGAAGCAGTGTTACAAGGACTAGAAGACCACTCTTCATTATGGGAAATTCTTAAGTCACTGTAACTGACTTTGTACAGCTACAGATTTCAACACATTTTAATCATCAGGCAATAAGACATTTAAATCTAAATATATTTATGTGTGTCTCATTATTAAAAGAGAGGCAAACTGCATAACATTTATCCCATTGAAATTATACATTGGGCTTTGGTTACTAGGCAACAAGAGCTGTGATAACATCAGGCTATCTTCATTTGAACCTATAGAACTCTTCGTCTGGAAGCTGTAACAATCTGCATTTAAAAATGCGGTTTCATCAGGGGCAGAACTACATAAGAGAAAAAGAGACCAGAACAACCCAAATTCCTCTCAAGCACATTATAAAAAGCTGTATTAAAACTGCAGTACAGATTAAGTTCAGCTGCTGCTGACTCTAAACTGATAGGCTATAGCTCAGATTTATTTCCAAAAATAGCCAGTAGAGGGTATCCTAACTTTCCTTGAAAGATCACAAAGACTAATATGCATACCGCTTTGTGCTGCAAGGAATGCAGGGGGGGAGCAGTGCTGGTGGGAATAATCTCCAATTGTTTATTCTATGAAAATGTATCCTCATCACAGAGGTTGTTGTTTTTATAATCAGAGAAACTGAACAGATTATAATTACAGATGGCAAGTAAGAACTCTTATGTGTGTCAAAATTGTGATGATGAATTGTGGAATGACTGCTAGATTTCCTAGAACAGATCATTTAACCCTTACAAGGTTAAATGTGTACAAGACTTTGAAGACAATTCCCTGGTTATCTCCTAGTTCTCCTGCCTGCAGTGATATTCCTACTCCCAAAGCTGTGTACACCTGTCATGCCAAATACACCTTTCTACCCCCACTGAAACAAAAAGAGCTGTGACCAAGTCCAAGTATTTGTTTTAAAATCCACCTGCGGTATCACCTGCATAGTCAGGAGGGATCAAGTTAAGGCACTAAACTTAGGTGCCTGTTTTCACTGGAGTAGATTTAAACCCTTCAAAATGACTCAGCTAGACTACCAGCCTGTATCTGAGACTGCTGTCCTCTCTTGTGGGCCCTTCAGGTAAATGCCAAGAGTATGCTGAGGGCTGAGGGTATTAATGTTGCCTGCAGCTTTTTTCTCTCTTTTTATCTAGACAGCATCATGACTGTTCTCTCTTATGCAGCCAGACAAATTCACTTTATGTGACCAAAGCATACATGCAGTGAGCTCCGAGGCAAGGAGCAGCCAGTACAGGCAGGCATCTCTCCTGTCAATTCACAAAGAACAGATTCACAACAGTCTTGGGGAGATATAGCTTGTGTGATCAACAAACCCCTACAATGAAGAAGGCTCAGGGATGGGCAAAGGTGATGAACTCAGGGAAGAATATAATGAATGAGCACTAAGTGGCGTAAAGAAACCTTATCTCAATACAAGAGGACTAGAGGGTAATCTTTGTTTTAAATACATGGCTATTCCAGTGAGTCAATCAAGTTATGTAAACAGCCTTCTCCAGGATCATCAGTAGAGTGTAATGTTTTCCCTATCTAGCCAAACCAGTGAGAGGGAGAGGTATATATGCATATCAGCCCAACATAAACTATTAAATCTGACCAACCAACAGAAGGAGCTCTGAAGAGAACAATGAGCTTAAGCTGGCTTTAGCCCAGCGAACTAGGGATGCACAACATCCTGACAGTGGGCAGACAGGACCAGTAATTTTGCATCACAATTCAAATGTATATTGCAATTGTTATATTGTGCTTGTGTTGTGATTTCAGTAGATTGCTCTATCTCTCTAAATCAAAGCCTAACACTATGCAGCACCAGGTCTCTGAAGAGAATCAGTAAATTTTACATCAAACATTAAACTTTCCCTGTGGACTAGAAGAAGCTGGTCAGAGAAGCTACCCTGGAGTGCCTCCACACCAGACAAGGAAGTTCCTCCTACTTAAAGGCTGCCAGTTGACCTAATGGGCATCCTTGACAGTATATCTGCTTCACAAAATTCATTGCTGCAGTTGTCTTCGCGCAACTCCCACAAATGGGTACCACACATAAGCTTTTAGTAACTGTCCTGCTAGTTGAGAATGGAGGAATAAGTCCAGTGAAAACAGCCACCAACATGAACAGAGGGCAAGAGCATGTAATATTACAAGGAGAGGCTAAAAAAAACTAAATTTGTTCAGTCATAAAAGAAGATAAAGGGGAGGTTTTATTACTATCCATAACTATCTAATAGGACGGTAGAGAAGGCTATCCTTGAAGATGCAGTGGGACAAGACACAAGTAGGAAAACGGGAAGATCTGACTGGAAAAAAGAAGGAAGATTGGATTTTGTTATTTTGTGTTGGTTTGGCATTTTGTGTATTTTTTTTAATACCATGAGGGTAGTTAAGCCCAGGAAGAGGTTTCTCCAAGAAGCTGCAGAATCTCCACACTTGGAGATATTCAAAATTCAGCAGACAGGTGCCTCAACCTACTTTAACTGGACCTGATTTTGAAAGGTTCAAAGTAAAATTTAAATTTATTACAGCTTTCTGCCTGCTGATTTAAGTCAATTTGTTTTAGTAATTTTGTATCAACACATGCTATCATCTTTCCACTCCTCTTCATACTGATCGATTCTCCTAACATTAATATATGGCACTACCTTCAGTATGAAGGTGCTTAAGGCGATGTTTTGATCTGCACTATTTTTAAAATTCCCTGGAATTTAAGATGAATTCTTGCACAAATTCAAATTGATACCCACCAACAATACATTACTATCAGTATAATGCCCATCTGAAAATAATGAAGAGCATATTGTAGGTTTTAGGAGTAAGATCCCACAGCATAAACAAACCCAAAATTTCTCAGAACATGAAAGTACTTGGCAAGCAAATGATCCAATAAAAATCAAAGTGGTGTATGCCTAGAGAATTAAATAATGTGCTGTCTAAAAGAGAAAAAATTAATTCTTTATCACATGGAAGAGAAAGAAAACTAATCTGTAACATTACGAAAGAGACTAACCTTGGAAAATAGCAGTATGCAAATCCTAACACAGAACAATGCAATGCAGAAGCACACAGGAAAGCAAGTGACATGCTTGCTAACTGCAAATATTCCGTATTTTCAGTTACAACATTATTCCCTATTTTCAGTTACAACATTAATATGAAATAAATTTCAGAAAGCAGCAGTTATATCAATGCCTATCATAAAACATATCTTGAGGAAATACAGAGAAGTTTAGCCTCTATTTATGAGGTTAAAATATCATTTAATCAAACTGAACTCCTTCACTTGCTGTTTATACTACCATAGTATAAGGAAGAAGGAAATTAAAATAATGGTCAAAGATAATTCAAATTTTCTTTTACTATCATCTGCATGCATCTGTGCTGTAATTAAAACTGTAGTTTGTAACTGAAGTGTAGTCCAACTTCTAGTGAAATCATTGAGCACTGTATAGAAATTATGCTATTTGGGAGTATGCATACAAACCCACTTAAATAGACACAAATATTTTAACACTTGTATCTGTGGAATAAAATGTAGACGTTACAATTTTGGGAAATTCAGTCTTGTTAGCATTTCTGTATAAACCACATTTGCAAGTTAACTGCCCTGCTCCTGTGTTAAAATACATAAGTAAGATACTGCAGTGAATTTAAAGTGCATAAGCTGCAACTTTCGAACATGATACCGTGTCTCTCTTATAAAACATACCTTCTGGTTATCTTAACATCCTTGACTTTATACACGATTGCACAGTGAAGACATGAATACATAAATTTGTCCTTTAGCTTAATGAGCCCCATCCAATTAAAAATCAGCTGCAGGTGGCAGTTTTATAGTATAAGAGGAAGGAATCAGACTGCCAAACAAGATAGTCCTATTCCCTCACATCCCCTTAGTACTAGACACAAATTGGTAGAGAACTGTTTCAGCTGGAAAGAAGGAAATAATTGTGAAAATGCAGTACTTTGAATGACTGACACATTCTACAAAAAACTAAATTGCTCCCCACTTGGAAAGCAGTGTGACATTAAAATGGAGTGTAAGGAAGAAGCAACTGGTTTACATACCTGCTTTTTAACCAGCATCATAACTTAAGCATCTAATTCAGTTAGTGAGAAGCAATTTATGGGAAGTAACTGATTAGCTCAAAAAATGGTTTTAGAAGAGACATTACTATAAAAGATTATTCTGAATGAACTACTAATTTTAATTAAAACGTTTGGGGTGGAGATGGTTTTTTTTGTTTTCATGGGTTTATTTGAAGGGGCTAGGTGTGGAAGTTTTGGGAGGTTTTGGGATGCAGTTAGGGATCACTGAAGTGCAGAAATAAGATTAATGTAGAAGAAAAAGTATCAGAAGGGTCACTTTAGTCACATACTACACTACAATTAATGGTATCCATCTGTTCTACAAGGGAGAACAATGCTTGAACCACCCTCTTTTGGCTTGAAGATTCTCTTACATCTTTACATGAACAGTGTCTTAACCACCACATAACAGTGCATTTTGGCTTAAGCCTCCATATAAGACAGGTTGATTTTCTATTCTGATGGTTATTTTTTTACAGTCATGAGCTGAGCCTTTCATATCCTCTGCTGCTGTTAAAAGATACTGAAAATAGAAATGAAACATTGTCTCATTTGAAGTGGAACGTTCTTGAACCTAAAATAATTTTCTTTAAAATTTCAGATTTTTCTTTCAGTAAAAGAATGGTAGACAGTTTGATTTGTTCAAAATGAAGGCTTTGATATGAAGTTTGGTCATTGAATTTAAGCATATGCGCAGTAAATCATCTAAAATGAAAGCTCAACGTCCTTCATCATACTGTCATTCAGTGCTTAAAAGATAATACAACTGCATAAAAATAAATTTTATTTTCTTAGGGCTAGAATAATTTAAACAAGGCTAACTAGTTTGAACAAAGCCACTTGCTGCTGATACTCTGTTACTGAGAAACTGTACAATTTAGTGTTTAACTATGGGAGCTGAAGTGCTAGCCAGTCAAATAGTATGCAGAGCTCCTCTGCAGAAGGATTAAAAGAAGCTGGAAACATTAAGTAGGCAGGATAACATAACTCACTCTATACGGTCCTCTATCTTTCTCTAAAGGCTGACCCACATAAAGAATTGCTGCATCAGCTGATGCTTTTAGCTAGTGTGCTTCAGCTTATAAGATTTACCAATAACATCCCACACCTTCAGTACCAAGACTACTCTCAGTCTCAAACCTCACTGATAGATACACTTTTGTTACACCAAAGATGACTGTGACAGAAATATTCTAAAAATAGTCCCTGAAACTAAAGAAGTAAAAGACTGACAAAGGATCAAAATGTTTATGTTCTATGTTTTCTAAAGTATAAAATACAACTTTGGGAGGCTTGAGGGGAAGAACACTGAGGAAGAAATTGGTTTCTGAATTTTTTTCTGTATTGCAAGCTGGCTGCTTTGCAACAAACAAGTATTTTTCTCATGGTATAACTGCATGCTTTCTGGCAGTCTTAAAGAGAAGGATTGAAACACCATATGCAAAGCCTTAAATCCTGTGCTGGAAATAGTGGCATAACTGGAATAGTAGATTGTGAACCTTTGTTTTCTCTGTTATCCCATTCTCTGCATCCATACTACTGAGTTTTACAGTAATACAGACCTGAGAACTAAGCGCAACAGAAAAAGCATGAAATAGAAGGTAAGCACACAAAGTATTTCAATACAAAAATTGTGTCAAGATTAACATCTAATGCTCAATAAATGGCCTTTCAGTAAACTCAAAAGACATTTGATTACCCCAGGCATTTAATGCTACAGTTATGGTTTTATATTTTATTGAGATAATGTCTCTGGAGACATTCAAAACCTCCCTAGACACGTTCCTCTGTAACCTTCTCTAGGTGGCCCTGCCTTGGCAGGGGAGGTTGGACTACATGGTCCCCAGAAGTCCTTTCCAACCCTAATGATTCTGCAATCTTTTACTTATTCAGTTTCCTAGAGCAGACCATAATTATATTCTCCTAGAAATGTCAGAGGAATACCTCCTCCTCAAGAAGAAAAAAAAAGGAGGGGGAGGGAAAAGGGGGTATTAGGCTTAGTGACAGATTTCATAATCATTTTAATCTAGATACTGTGCTTATAAAATTCAGGTATATAGGTACAGAATTCCCAACACAAATGCATCTCTAGCCTCCCATTTGATTATTTTTTTTTCAGATGAAGGTTTAATACCTATGTTTCATGACTTACAGTATGACCAACATCCAGAAAACACAAACATTTTCAAGAAAGCCTTTATTCAGCTTCCAGGAGTTTTATCTTATGTGGCAACATTCTGCTGAACCTAGGTTGCAAGTAAGAGACGTCAAACAAGAGAGTCTCTTCTTTAAGCGGCTTAATTTACTTATAATAAGCACCTTGATTTTTACAGGGAGGTGGGCAGGCACACACACTTTTATTTGAGCAAATGACCTCTGCACTTCAAGTTGGCAAGGACTGTCTTTCACGTTTTGCCACAGGTAGTTTTTTAGTCATGCACATAGATACATAGATGCCTATGGTAAAGGTCATAGCTGAGACAAAAGTAGCTGCTTTCATCAGACTTGACAGAGCAGAGTCTTTAACACAGCCTAGCAGCATGATGATTTTAAAGATCACAGACTCAGAAAAGTTGCACAAGCTGCTCAGTCTAAGAAGGCAGTTTACATACAAAAGTTCTTATTCATTAATGTCTTGTAAAGGGCAACCACATCCTTGCAAGGCAAGATGAAGGCACCAGGTTTTAGAATCAGAAAACTTGTGATCTCCATCCTGATTACTTCTGACTCACCTGTTGGTAATCATATCTCAGTTTCCCTTTTTTCTTTCCTTTTTCTTTTAAACAGTCTATTCAAGACTATAAACTCTTTTTGGGCCATACCATCCTTATAGCATCTTGTTGTAATACCTCTCATAATGGAGTCCCAATCCCAGGTGGTCCATAAAACAAAGGGTTAAAAATATTTTCCAGGCTAGCCTAGAACCTCACAGTTTTTCAGCTAAATATATATTCAAATAAATGGGCAAATTCCCTATCTTCTAACAAGAAAAAACAATGCATGCCTCCCTAGTTAATGGCATGAAAAAAAAACAAAGTCCAAATTTCCTTCTACATGCTCTTCCATTTGCATGTTAAAACCAGACTTCACTTGAGAAAAACTGGCAGTGCCCAGTGCTTTGGAGGTAAATAAATATAAGGGCTGCAACAGGACAAGAGCCTGGTCTTCCAGGTTTGAAAGGGAGCAGTAAAGGATGGTGGTGGAGGTTACGGCTCTGGTTGGTAGGTCAGGAATGCAGGCTTCTTTTGGGAGTAGAAGAGTAGAAGATAAAAAGGAAGAAATTGCAAAAGTTTGGCTCTTAGAACTGTTTTTGCTTAGCTCTGCTGCAACCAGACAGGGATCCCCTCCCCATGCTCTCAGCCATGCTGGAAGCAAGTTTGGCATCCAGCTTGAGACAGAATCTGTTACACCATCCTCTCTTCCCCAGTATGTGGTCAAACCTAGTATTCACTGAAATAAAGCTTCACAGCATGGCTATGCTTCTGTCAGCACCGTCCTTTCTGCTGTCTTTCTCCCTTTTGAAAGAAAGGGGGAAGAGAAAACCTAGGATGAAGCAAAGCAGAACAAATGAACCCAACCCAGACCTGGACTTCATATGCTCTCACTTAATTAGGGAGGTAAATCTTACAGGCTGAAAATACCTGCTTTGAAACGCAGTCTATCTAATAGTAACCTAGGGTTCTCACATAGTAATTTCCAAATTAACCAGTGCAGCTGGAAAAAGCACACTGCTCACCTTCTGCATCCTATACGGCTCCTCTCATGTATTTTGCAGCAACGTACTCTATTCATTAGGCATACACTCTAAGCATAATAACAACAATAATACATACATGCATGTATGGCTTTGTACACTCCTCTCTAGGGATCTTAAAGAAAAACTTACTATCTTTAGGCATAAGTAAGTAACTCTTTTACCCTTAAAAGGGTATGTGGAGTCTTTGAAACAAATAGATTTTGGAAGAAAAATAGACTCCTTGTTTAGTCATCTCAGAATCAAGCTAAAAAAGGCCTTAATCCTCTCCCCTCTCTTAAATGATAGCTTTTCCATGCCTTTAACAGCTTTAAGCCTTTCCCTAAAGTGTGCTATTCCTGTCCTATTTATATCATCCAGCAGAGTGTTACAGGTGAGAACACAGATTTCCACAATGACATACAGATGCTGCTGTGCCATTTTTCACACTCCTTTTTAAAGCCACTATTTCACAATGAGCAGAAGTTTTCCTAAGGTAACTACAGTATGTTATTCTATTCTAGGAAAAGCTGTTAATGTAAAACATAGCAATACGTAGGAGTAATTCAAGGTTTTTCTTTTCATGCATTGCTTTACACTTTCCAACATTAAATTTGGTCTGCTAGCCCGACAACTAGCTTAGCTAGAAAGCAGTAAGATTTTCTATTTTTATCTGGTATTGAAAAAAGTCCCTAAACCAGTTTATCACCTACATCTTTTGCTACCTACTTTTCAAAACTAAAGAAAATCTGTTCTTTGGAAGCTTGTGACAGATTACAACCATTCAGATACAGTAAAAGCCAACTATTTATTCCTATTTGTTCCTGTGCTCCCTAGGGATTTTTGATCTATTTATTGCTCATCATGTGACAATTTAGGAGGGACTATAACTAACTTGACTTTCAAAAGCCTTTGATATGGTTATTTCTGGACCACTCAAAGAATTACAGGATGTTTTTAGGAGCTATGCACAACTCAAATAGAATTCTAAAACATATGGAAAGTTTGAGCTTCCCTTATGTTACCTGACACTTACAACAAAAAAAATCCCTTGTAGTATCTCTGATGTTCAGGATCACCACATAACATTGTACTGATTTACTAAAATATGATTTGAAACTGAAGGGAATAGCCACCTAGAGAATTTATCACTTTTTTTAGTCTCAGCCACCTCACTTTAAGTTTCTTCTCCATAGGTATGTAAGAATTTTTTTTTATGTATGTTTATAAAATCCTATTTGCCCTAGTGATGAATTATTCATGTTCATTTGCCTCAGTGCCTCATCTTTTGACCCTTTTTCCAATTGTATCTTGTAAGAAGATGCACTTTGCACAGTCCATCAGCATAACTGGGACTTTCTACCTTACTTAGTTTTTGGTACCTTGCTCATGCCTGGCTTTGGCAGCCTACACAATCTCTTAAATCACTCATTAAAGAAACAATATGCAGGAAACAAACAGCTGTTGTATTTAGAGCTGCAGTGCTAAGTAAAAGTGTTTTATTCTTTTTATCATTTAAATTAAACGTGCCTGTTTAAATCCCTCAGTGACTTCCCATTCACCTCCCACAGCAATCAGAATCACATGCTTCTGAAGTACAAGCTTACGGATCAGTATCTATAATGTACTCCTGCCTCAACCTCAGTTCTGTCTCACCCCATCACCTCCTCCATGAGTTTCTGATTCATTCCTTGGCTCTTGCTTAGACCATACTGACACAGCCAAGTACAAGACTCTTTACTGCCTTTGCCCAGAAGTGTCTCTTCTAAATATACAGAATTGAGTGGGTTTTACACCCCTTCAAAATATCTTCTTAAGGAACAAAGATTCTGAAATAGGGTAAATCTGTGATTCAGCCCATAAGACCTCAGTCTCCCTCCAGAAGAGATTCAAGACTCTCTACTTCCCACACACACTGGTGTTTGATAGTCCAAGACAGTCTTTTACAGCCTCACCACAATTTTCATTCATTCTTCATACCTTTTGATCCACATTTTAGACATACTTTATCTCTTGTGCTCATTCTCAGTTAGGTTTCTCTGTTATTTCTCTTTAGCAACTGGTGTACAACAGTTCAAATTTCCATTCAGGTATCTTTTCATTTTTACGAGGCTCATAGCCTTCTGCCTACCCAATTTTCTCTAGGAACAAAGTTCTGGGATCGTCCATTCAGCAAAACCATAGCAAAAGAAAAAAAAACAAAAAGATATTATAACAAGACTCATTGTTTGGAGAACTGGAAAATGACACCAAAATGCAAATAAAGCATCACTTGGAAGACAGATAAAGCAGCAAGGTATCTTCAGAAAAGAGGAAAAAAAGAAAAAAGGCAGGAATATAAAACAGTGAATACCTCAGGAAGGAACAGCTGCCTTATCTGTGCAATCTGTGCTTTTCCTCATTCTGATGGTCCTACCACCATTTCTGCATATAAAAACCTGACAGAGAGGAAAATATTAGTTTCCCCACAAAGTTTTTTGCTTAGTATTTTGGTTAGCAGCTCTTGTATGTGAAGCTTACTCATTTAAAGTGCAACGAAGCTTGCATTGGTAATACACTAAACCTGCAGAAAGATCACAATCCTCTATTCCCTTCCCTCCTATACTCACTCTCATGACAGGCAGGTATGTATAAGCAAATGAACATTGCATAGTAGGGTTATTTCACTGGAAAAATTAAACCATTTACTGTTGCCTGACATATCTTACAATGCATATTAATTTAAGAAGTGTGCCACTGTCTCTCCTCCAGCTAAGATATATTATTTGTGCCTTCACATTATTAAAATCCTTAAAGCTGTTATCACAAATACAAAAAAATGGGTCAAAAAGAGGTAACCAGATGGTTGCTTGATGCCTAATGTATAAAACACATACAGTGGCTGAACAGTGGTACTTCACTGGTACTCTTTCAGCACACAATCAAACAGCATACTAACTATACATCAAACAAATTGGACTAAACAGGCTGCTTAGTCCAACATTAAATTTTTGACTAGTAAACCTGCAACATGTTTCTATGAATAGGGTTTATAATAAAACTGAAGTCAGCCTGGATTTAAGTACCTCTCTGCAGTGTCAGCAAGTCCCTAATAGTATTAGAGCCATGCCAGCATAAGAATAAATGTGAAAGTTTGGTTTACCATATAGGAAGTATTTTAAATACACATCAAGATTAACTGATTTATTTTTAATTTGGTTTTAATCATTACGTCATTAGGATGAGCCAGTTTTATAAAACATTTCAATCTGAATGACTCTTAATACAACTTCAGAATTTGCAAACGGTTCCAGAATTTAGTAGCTACGCCACCACAGACATGATGAAGTTGAGCAGAAAGACCAAAGGCCTGTTTATTTTTAAATCTCTATAACACAATCCAATAAAGAACTCCATTTCCTTCTACAGCTTTAATCTGTGTCAAGGAAATAAGATTACTGACCACCAATAGCTCTTGACACTCAACATCTCTATTACATAAAACACTTTGCAAAGAAAAATGCTTTCAAGAATTAGTGCAGTTACCTGAAACCTACTAGCAGAGAAAAAAAATGAGTGTATGCACAGAAGGTTTTAGGTCTCCATGAAGGAGATGGTAAAGAGATGGTAAAGGTGAAATAAGATTGTGGAAACAGAGTGGCTTCCAAGATCAAGCTGAGCCCAGCAAAAACCCACTGGTGTAGGATATGGAAGATGAGGGAACTGAAGATTTCAACAAATATTTTAATTCCCTCAGAAACAAGCAGGCTTGTAACCTGTCACATCAAGGTTCAATAACGATCATTTTACTCATCATATATTCTAAGGGGGGGGGGGGGGGTTGTTAAGGGGACACTGAAACCATCA
>JASSUY010007405.1:0-19143 GCA_032466535.1 Forpus xanthops
AGGTAATGACCGTAAGCTGTGCCAGGGGAGGTTTAGATTGTATATAAGGAAAAAAGTCTTCCCTGAAAGGATTGTCAAGCACTGAAAAAGGCTGCCCAAGGAAGTAGGCAGATATCCCTGCAGATATTCAAAGACATGTAGATGTGGCACTTAGGGACATGGTTTACTGGTAGGCTTGGTAGTGCTGGGTTAACAGTTGGACTCAATGGTCTTAAAGGTCATTTTCCAAAGTAAATGATCTTATGACTCTACATATCTGGTGTTGCCCACTATACTTTGTAAACAAGTGAGAAAAATGTACACCCACAACTATGACTCGATACCTACTAGATTAACATTTCTCCAAAGATATACAATGTTATGTCATGCATAGTGATCCACCTAACAAGTACTGGAGACAAAATAAAAAATAAATGCTTTTGGAAATGAAAATATTTCAAACGGAGGACTGGCAGCAATATTCACAGCAAAGATGCTGACCAGCCCTGCTTTCTTCTGCAATCTTCAGTGTGTCCCAATGCTCCTGCGTTCCTTATTCATTTTTGATCCCACCTCAATCAAATTGGATAGCATTGACACCTGGCTCCTCCTAAATTCTACTGTTTCTCTGGAAGTCACAGGCTGAGTGGAGGTAGAAAGTTGTACTGCTACCCTCCCAGAAGGACAGGCAAGCTCAGTGCTACATACTTCACCCTGCAGCATCCAGCTGGCTGCCCAGCTCAGGTATACACTGGGTTTTCCACCAAAACATGCATAGCTACTGCCTGCGCTTTGCAAGTGTTGGCTTCTTGTCCAGCATGAATGTTTCCTGACATCTAATTTAAGGCAGGATGACACCAGTCTTATCTAGTTTTATTACTGACAGAATAATTACGACTAATTTTCCTTATGATACATGCATAGAACGTTTGTGTGGTTGTGACACTGTTACACATGTGGACTATATCTGGTTAGCTGCAAAGATAAATTCAATGAATATTTTGAGGGATTCAGAGATTTTCCACTAACATTTATGTAGAATTTTACATAAGACATTGTCACCAAAGCACTAATAATTGCAAAAGCTATACATACCTCTCCAAGCTTTTCTAACTTGATATAGGTTTCCATTTTTCCAAATCCAATTTCTGACTGCAATGAAAAGAAATTGAAAATTGGTCACTAAAACGGAACACTTTATATGTAACTTAATCAGCAAGCTAAACTTTGTTTCAGAAAAATACCTTATAGCTCTTGATCAAGCATCACATAATTCCATTTTAAAAACAATGTAGCATATAATGATATAAATATGTGCAGCATCCAGGCCTAATGCTCAGCCTGTTGGGACAATCTTCTGTGTATCCTAGGAGGATTAAGAACCGAGTTACATGTGGACCAAAACCCCACATTAGCCCGCCTCCTACTTAGGTTTTCTCTACTATTCTGATCTGATTACTATGAATGAGGTCACCTCAACTCTTCCATCCTTTCTTTTGCTTAGCATAACCATGCGCTGCTGCTTCTTTGAATATAACTTTACTCGTTTGCTCTGGTCAAGATCTCAGATTGAGGTTTCCTTTCCCATTCTGACTTCCCACTGCTTTTCAGCTTAAAACTCTACCAATAAAATCCCTTAACATCATTCCTTCATGTGCTTGAGTTTTGTCTCAACAATTTAAATTTACTGGCTCATAACTTCACGTCCTTGTGTATTTTACTTGGATCTATTCACCTTCTCTTTTTTTGTCACCAACTTTGCTCTGCAATTCAAGCCGGGAGGGTTTACTTGCCTATGTAACACCTTTTTCTGAAGACTGGAAGACCATAACTCTTTTCCTGTTCAAATCCACTGCTACTCTCTGTATTTAATATGGTTATCTCTTACAGATATATTCATGAAAGACTACTGTCAGATACACCAAAGCTTTGTACTGTCCTTACAGTGTAAAGAGTGCTCAAAGTATGCTACAAAATTTTAAACCAATTGAGAGAATGCTATAGCTTGTACCCTGTCAAAACTCAAAATCAATGCAATTCATTGGGTTTTGCTTTACTGACAATTAAATAAAAAAGCCAGGTTTTCTCCCCAGCACCACCTCCTCCTTCCGCTTCCAAACTTGCTATTTTTGTCTAAGGAATGATACTTTGACCCTGATCAGACTTCAGCACTTATGTCCACCAGATAGAATATGTTGATTTGTTCCTAAAAATCTGATGGATATTAAAGTTGCATGTAACGCAAATACTGTTGACTGTATTAAGATTTGACAACAATATGAAGGTATACTAATAAAAATTGGATTAATACTTAATTTTCAGAACACATGCATGAAAATATAGGATCTGGTTGATGCCATGCTGCTTATCCCAAAATATAAGCAGAGTTGATATCTGGCAATCCTTATAATTCCACTGAGATTTTAGGCGTACCACTGAAACAGGTACAATGTTAGTAAAGCAAATATGTTTCCAAAGTGTATTTTGACCTATTAAATACCTTGAAGTAAGTATTATATAATATTAGAATTAAAAAGATAGGTTGCTTACTTTACAGGAGAAACTAACGGAGAAGTCATAGGCGCTGGCCTTATTACTGCCAGACACTCTGGAATACAACTTAAAAATCTGATTTCTAAGAAACCACAGTATTTTTCATTAAGACTAATGAATTTAGGATGTTCTTTAGACAATAAAATGATACAGTATTTCCTACATACAAAGGACAGATATTCTCCAAGACCTATCTTTCAATATGTTTAATTTTTTTAATCACATTTTGGTTGCCTACCACTCAGGAGAAAAACTTTTACATTCCTCAAGATAACACAAATTAATTTTTTTTCCAAAATAATTTCTGAACTATATTTTTTCTACTATACACATCTGTCTACCTCTACTTGTACAAAAACACTGATGCACTCTTGACCTGGGTTCAGCAGTTGCAGTCATTTTTCTCCTTCTTAGCAGCTGGTGCAGTGCTGTGGTTTTGACTTTCAGCCTGGGAACAGCGCTAACACTGATGTTTTCAGTTGCTGCTCAGCAATGTTTACTCTGACCAAGGACTTTCTGAGTCTCATGCTCTGCCAGGGAGGAAGGGAAGCCGGGAGGAAGCAGAGACAGGACACCTGACCCAAACTGACCAAAGAGGTATTCCATACCACAGCACGTCATGCCCAGTATAGAAACTGGGGACAGTTATCCAGAAGGGTTACATCACTACTCGGTTGGGCTGGGTATCAGTTGGCAGGTGATGAGTGGCTGTATTTTCTGCCCTTTTTATTTCCCTTGTCGTTATTATTATTGGTGGAAGCAGTAGTGGTTTGTGTTATACCTCAGTTACTGGACTGCTCTTACCTCAAATCGTGGGAGTTACACTCTTTCAATTCTCCTCCCCATCCCTCCAGGAGCAGGGGGCAGATGGGGCGGCAGGGCAAGGGAGCAAGCTGCTGCGTGGCTGAGCCGCCAACTGGGCTTAAACCACGACAACCCTATTTACAGTCTCTCATCTCTAATGGCTGGCACACTGTGCATGCAATACTGTACATGTATACACAGAATACTATATAAGATAATTTTTCCCTTGTATTTCAAAGAATAAGACCAGGTCTGAAGTATAACAAGTCCTCACTTGATACTTTTTTATAGCCTTTTTCCTTTGATTCCTTCTACACCTTAGAAAGAGACATGCCTTTGAAGCAGAGCACAGTGTTCATATATTGTAATTAACAGTTTGGTAGTAAGCTTTCAATGACAATCTCGGGATAATGAGTCCTTCAATTTCTCTCTTCTAAAAGTTAGCTTGAAATCATGAAAGGACAAGGCAGCAAACACATGCTTGCATACCACGGCACTGGTGGCAGGTTTCATTTTGGACTTGTAAACCCTGAAAGCGGTTTTAAAAGCCAAACCAAAAAACCTTGAAACAGGAAGCTGATTCCATACGCACACCATACTCATTAGAGGGCACTGTATTTCTGTCTGTCTTGCAAAGGGTAAAGAGGACAGAACTTGAACTGCTCTCAGGGGTCAATGTTAAATGAGTAAGGGGATTTAGCTATACAGGAAAATCCCCCAGCCCCCAAGTACTGAAATGATACTTCACCAGCATCTGAAAAGAGAATGTTTTGGGAAGTCTATTCCCCAGTTCAGTGCTGCACCAGTAACTAAGTGGTTAATGTGCTACAAAATTCTGCCACAAATATTTAAGCTTGCTGCATTATTATTACTTCCAGTGCTTTGATCTTATCTTTTCTTCTTTTACTATTGTTCTTGTGAAAGGCAACATGCAGATTAGAGCTTCGGTCTAGCACACTAAATTCTACTTTTTTTTAGGGGAAAAATACATGATAAAATTCAACCATCACTTTGTTACTGACAATAGTAATTCACAAAGAATACAATAATGATAATTCACAGTTGTTAAAACTAATTCACTACAAGTACTGTCCTAATTATTTTTCAGCAAATAAGCCATTAAATCAAGAAAACAAAGAACAATGTGGATTACATAAACCTATCCAGTTTTTCTCTGTATAGAATTTCTCAACATGAATTTGCTCAGGAAGTCAGCAATTGTCTTGCAACTCTTTAAGACCGTGATTAATACTAAGAAAGCTGATAGATCAAGTTATGATTAAAACACAGCAATTTTGGTAAAAATAAGACAATAATTTTTTTTTGTGGACTATTCCAGGGATGCACATATTTTATATGAGAATCCCAGATTTCTAGCATTTTTACTCTATTTACACAGTATAGGAACCATCATTCTGCAACATCCAAGAAAAAGATTTTTGAAAAATAATGCAATCATCAAAAAATGTGTGTGTGAGTTCATTCATTCTCTCATGAATTCACATATGCTTTAAAACATACGAACAAACAAACAACCCCTCCCATCATCTCAATAGCAATTCTGAGAGACAAAATTTAATATCAAATAAAAAAAGAACAGTGAGGATGATCTGCCTTCATATTATGCTGCTTTAGGGCATTCCTACTATATCACATAAGAACCCTGGCCTTGACCTAAGACTACGTGGCCCATTTGCTCAAACAGATCATCCCTGCTCTAAAAAGCGAAGGGATTTAAGTACATGCTTTGGGAGCTGAGTTTAGCCACCAATTTCAATGGGTCAAGACCTTCACAGAGAAATGACTGGGCCAAGTTTGAAGAAGAAAAATGAAAGAAAGGGTGAAATTCTGCAGTGATGGGTGCAGATTTTGGTGGGTGCACGCTGGTGAAGTTGAGGACATAAAAGCAGGCTGAATCATACTTATGCTATAACAGATATACATATCAAAAGGAACCCAAAGACCTAAGGGGTTGGTTTAGCAAGGCAGATGCATGAACTTACTAGTGATGCTCTACGAGAACGTCGACTCATTGGCTGATCAAATGGTGGGCTGTTAATCTGCAACTTTTCAAGATAGCCATCTGGTATCCTGATGTCAGCAGGCAGGGACAAGCGCTTGTTCAAATCCTGCAGTGAATAATGTTAAAAAAGAAGGATAAGGTATTCAAATATAATTCAGAATTTCCTAAAACATCTTCTAACACCTGTAGTGTTACTGTTTTTACGTTACTATTTCAACTGCACATTTTTTATTTATTTATTTTTAGTTTGGTTCTACTCTCAAACATGCCAGAAAATGAAATACCAAATACTCTTAAAATGGCTGGACACCACCACAGAGATAAAAGGGCTACATATTCAGACATGAAAAATATGGGAAGAAATTTCCAAAATAATAGGAATTGGTTTTCAATAAAGGTAGTTTTGCAGTAAAGGTATCCATGTAAGGAAAAGCATGCTCAGCATCAAACTGTACAATTCACTGCCACAGATTCTACCATGAAGTTAAGAGGACATCTCTGAAACCGCCACTGTTTTCACACCTTTCTCCATCAGAATGGGGAAACTCTAGATTTCTGCTGGTGGACCTACGGTTTAATAAATACTGATCTGAGAGTATTAAGCTCTTCTTGATGTTACCCTACTCTATCTTACCTATCACCTCCAGCTTTGACTTGTGGGCATCCTGAGCTAATCTAAGCACTGGCAGCTATATACTCATTCAGCTCCCCTCAGGCTTGGCCATGTGTTTCTACTTGTGTCCTTGCAGCAGCTTTGAACTATTTCAGCATGCTTCTCAGGTGAAGCACATAGCTTCCTGCCAGCCTTGTGATCTGAACAGGTTCAGTGTAAGGTCAGACAAGCTCACAGCCTGAACACATAGGGCAGAGAAGCAGCAGGGCAAGCCTGAGAAGCCGGCAGCTAAATTGGCTTAGGCTGCTAAAGAACTGGATCATCAGACTTTTCAAGACTGGAGATCTTGAGAGACAACTTGCAAAGCTTTCAGTGCTGATAATGTATCTGAACCATGTATATGCATGTATATATGTTCCTGGAGCAACAACTAAGTGAAAAATATCAGTTAAAAACATATTAAAATTAATATAATTTGGCAAGTAGTTTAATTTCAGGTAGGACTAAGTGCTAATATGCATCCCACCAGATGACTGATCTCATATGCTATTCACTACAGCCACTGGGTACAAGCAAAAATTTTTGGAGAGATGACAACAAAGCTTTAACTTCTGGCAGCTGATCCTCCTGTTTTCTTTTTGCCCCTCACAACTCCATACGTACAGAGCACAAAGTCTGAAGCTTCCACTTTACTGCTCAACATCAGCTTCTTTGCTTAACTTGAAGAAAATTGGTATCTGTGTTTCTTATTTTGTATATAAGTTTTAAATTATAATAGGAGCTAGGAATAATCCCTACAGTAAAACAGTATTTTCCACTAAAGAATTTTCTTCCTTTTGACATATTCTGCTAATGTCATTTTTGTAACAGTCAACTGAAATTCAATGAAGGCAGAGACATCTGAGAAGAGAAATTACTCTCCCCTACTGAAGAAGGATTCAGATTATGATTAATAAATACCTAAATTCACCCTATAATTTATTCAATTCTTCATAAAATTCAGGTAGATCATCAGAATAGATGAGCACAAAGCAAGAAGCTCCATGTTGCCTTAAAGAAAGCAACTTCGTCATATCACTGCAGTGGGAAACCATGGAACTGCTGGAATGAAACAGGGATGGCAGGAAAAGGACCAGTACCAATCTGTACTCTATCTTCCTATTGTAATCCCAGATGAACAGTGGGGCAACATTCTCATTTTCTTTCTCCCATTGTTCAAGGACATAACATAAAGCAGAAATTAGACAAATTTCAAGACACATAAGAAAACAGCATTGAGCTGAACTTTTCAATATACTTCCTGAAGTCAATAGATATCATCTTCTATGCCCTGCAGCAAAATAGCTTACTCTTATCTATTAGCTCTATGGCATAGTTACAAATGTAGAAAAACTTTTCAGAATTGCAGTATTTGTTTTTAATATAACTTCTTTACACTTACAACTTCTCTTACATTTGTAGTATAATGGACAATATACAGCAGTAATCACTCTTTTTTCCCTCAAAAGCACTTAATACTCAATAAATCAATATTTACTGTAAGTTTTTGCCATGTTGCAAATAAAATCAAACCACTATCCATTCTCCTTAACTTCATAGAGTTGAAAAAAGCCTATTTTCTGAGAGGAAAACATAACGATTTCATGCAAACTGCAGCAGGTACTTGATAGATTTTTCCTCCTAACTATCTACACTACTACTCTTCTTTCAATACTCATGCATATAGAATGTGCTGAAATGCCAACCAAGCCACAGCTTCCTTTTTAAAACCATATATTAAAATTGTTAGATACCAATTAGAAACATTTTATAACACTGATATTTGAAAGATGCAATGTTACATTTATATGTACATGTTACACTTATAAAGTTACATCATCTGTGTATTATAATCATCCTTTAGCAAACTGCCTAAAATAGGCAAAATTAAAGAAAGAAATTTAGACTGTAATCCCAAATATTCGAAAGACAGAAATTATCATAGTTTGTTTGACTGTACCACCCTAATTCTTCCCAGTTCTTGCAATAATTGAAGCAACAACATCTTGGGAAAAGAAAGCAATCATAATTAAATACTATACAGCAACATGAAACAGGATTCATTAGATCTGTATGAGATAAATAAGCATGTTTTCTAGAAGCTAAATAGAAAAAGTGGAAACTAAAATTCCAACAGTTTGACACAGTTAAAAACCCCAGCTAATTTAACTGAGATTATGTTAAAAAGAAAAGCAAGAACCCTACCATACACCAAACAATTCTGAGCCTTGAGTATTCAAGGCCAGGCAGTCTGCTGACATTTTGGCAACCTGTTTAGCTGACGGCAGCAGAAGACTTACTCCTCCACTGTGGGTTGACCCTGGTGAACAGCCAAGCTCACACCCAGCTGAATGCTTGCTCCCTTCTCCCGTGGGATGCAGAGAAAACGAAAGGATGGTGAGGAAATTGTGGGTGGAGGCAATGACAGTTTAATAGGGAAAGCAAAAGCTGTGTGCCCAAGGAGAGTGGAAAAAGGAATTGATTCACTGCTTCTCATTGGCAGGCCACTTTCGCCTCAGCATGCATGGTGGCGGCTCAGGAGTGGAAGACAAATGACATAGCCACAAGTGTCTTCCCTTCCTCCTCCTTCCCCCAGCTTTTATTACTGAGCACCACATCGGCCAGTTTGGGTTGTCTGTGAAGCCCAGGAGAATCAACCAACTTCCCCACTGGTGCTGAATGGCCTCTATGGAGAGGCTGGTCATACTGTATGAAGACCAGAGTCACATCTTGAATGCAGCCACCACCTCTTATCTTGCATGCTGCCAGCGTAGACACCCCACTGCAATCTGGTTATCACTGCTTTAGCAGCAACAAGACCAGCTCTTCTGAACCCCATGGGTTGCTGTGATTTTGGCATGATGCCAGCTGGAGAGCAAGCAGCAGCAGGAAAAAGTGACTTTTAAGAATTTCTAATTCTCTTAAGCCTCTGTGGAATTTCATGAAACAATGAAAAAGACTCCTTCTGGACACAGGAGTTTGTCCACACTGATTTCAATGACCAGCGGAACCTAATGACATGTTAGCATTTGTCAGAAATAAAAAATAACAGCTTAAACCAAGGAAAATGACTAAAATCAATAAACCTTTTATAACGGAAATTATTAGCAGGCTGTTAAGAATGTAGGCTGTCGAAAGATCCCATTACAATGCTGCTTAAAGAAGTAACAAGGAATCATGTAAAACTAACAGTGGGACTGAATTTTTCCTTCGCTCTTAAGTTTTTACTAATTAAGCTTCTGAGCTTGTCAATGCAACAGAGTTAAATGTCCATTTTTAACAGTAATGAATTCTGCATGCCTTTATGAATGTTTCAAATTGTTTCATGTTTTAGAAGATAGTAAGTTAGACTAACTCTTTATGTTATCTTACATATCCTTTTTTAAACACAACAGGTGAGTAAGTGGTGTACACAGACCCTCAACTATGCAGAGGGAATGCGGACACATTCCTCTGTAACTTTAACAAGCAAAGGTTTACTTAAGTTCAAAACCTTAGCTTTCAGGGACAACAAAGTACTTCAGGTAAAACAAAATATCTTTAGAGAATCAAAATGAAAGTATTTTCTTGTAAGTCACTTAAAGATGTATTTTTCCAAATGAGGTCTAACTTATGAAAAAGCTTTTGTGTCAATTCGTAACATTTTCTAGATTGATTCTTTTAAGGTTATCTTCAGGATCAACCTGGAAAAAATATTATCAGTGTTCAGTAAAGGTACTATAAAATGCTCAAATGCCTACAGGTAATTGTATGTCACTTAATGAGTTATTTTTTGATCCAGTTCATTGTTATTCTACAGAACACATTCAGGTATCATTTGCTTTGCTAGGGTAACTAGAATGCTTGTGGCATTTCCTCCTTCTTCTACAACTTAAAACCACATTTTCTACCTTCATGTGCATACTTACTCTCAACCTTGCTTTATAACTGGTATTACTGGCAGAGAAATGCATACTATTTTTATAATATGCCTGAAATGATAATCACATTTGTCCTACTCAGCTTGATGGCAGATAAACATGTAAGCACTGGTGACACTAATATAACTTTGATCGCTGTGGAGATAAACTACCCTAATTCATGCTCATCTTTACCATCTATTTCTATCACTAACTAGAGCAAAGGCTCTAAGAAGAGCTACACTTTGTCAAGCCTTGTCTTCCATCTGGCAAGCATCCAATCACCTCGCTCTAACTTGATTTAGATATTCTGTCTACCACTATTTACATACACTTGGGCACAAGAAAAGGTATTTCAGCTTAAATCCTGCAGGTCCTGTCAGCTGAGTAATTTAATAATAAGTAAACAAACATGTCTAAAAGATACAGACAAACCAAATCCTCCCCCAAAACCAAAACACCTTTCCTTTTGCTTTTCACACATACTTGGAAGTAAAAAAAAATCCCAACATTTTTGATTTCTTTACTTCTGGTCCTCTTTTGGATGGCTCAAAATATTATTGCAATTACCAGCTTCTTGAGTTCGTACCCCTAGTAAGCCATTCACAAAAGTTTAATACTAGAACTTTCTTACCACATTTTGCTTTTTTTCATCTCTCAAACAACTCTATTCCTTTGCTACCTAACCTGTTGTCATCTCCTGCTCCCCATAATACAAACTTGTCAGCTATTCCTAATTGCTTGACTTGCCTTTACAGCCATAGCATTATACTTTTCAGAGAGTCTCATTCCTGGCCAGCAGATCAATTTTCACTTCTCTTAAGCCCTGTCAAAAAAGTACATTTTTTTCACACAGAGAACTTATTTGTATTTGTGAAAGCAACACTGTTAACTTTTCGCACTTTAAATCAGGTATTAAAATCAACAACTTCTGTTTTTCCTTAACTCACCATTTATTTTTTGCCAAGATGTGCAACACGCTTCAGTAAATTTAACTGAAGTAAAATAAAGATGATTCTGTAACTCAAGATACAGAATGTTTGAGCTCTACATATTAAAACTGCTCAAGAAAGAAGCAATTTGAAATATTAACACTTTTTAGTGTCTTCTGATGACCCAAGTCATTACATCTGACAAGTAGCACACTTAGAGAATAAACACAATATTTTTCACAAAATAAAATAATAATCAAAAAATAACCAGAAAATTGCCCCAAGGAAGGATTTACTGAGGTCTTCCAAAGTCCAATTTTCACTATGGTACAAGAGCAGAAAAAGAAAAAAATGAGACTACTTTCATTTTTATCCTTTAACAAATGCACCAATTTGCAAACCGTTTCTTGCTGCCGTAGCAACAATAAATCTTTCTCCAGTCTACTGGGTTACAAATGCCATTGGTCTTTCAACTGCTAAGCTGTTTCAAGCTGGTACTGCACTCACAACTGCAGCAAGAGAAGAAAGGCTTGGGCTTCTGCCAGTGAAGCAGTAGGAAGCATAAAAAGGGGCAATTCTGTAGTACCAAATGACTTGTCATAAAAACTTGAAGGGAAAATCATGACAGTATCAGCCTCAGTTCACTATTCATTGAATATTTCATTTAGCTCATCTAACAGCTGACTACCTCCAAACCTAGTATTTCATTGCCTGCTGCCAGATGTTCCCATTGCTTTTTGGAGGAGAATGAGCTCTAAGCCAATGATGTAGTGATGGAGTATAAGAAGGACAAATGGTGAAAAACTGCCGCTTCAAAACAAAGTCAGTACGTGCTGATGCAAGTTAGGTGCCAAGAGGAGAAGGAAGCTGGCTCTGTCAGAAGGAGGTAGTAACACAAACTATATTGACAAGTTACAACATTATAATACCAATCCTTACTGCTTTGGTTCTTCAGCTTATTGGCAAGTTACATTTCCAGACCAATTGTTACTTAAGGTACATACTTACTGTAAGACAGCAAACATTTTTTCCACTTTTCCCTGAAATCTTAGCATATCTTTTAAGAGTTAATATTGCTAGATTCCAACAATAAATATTTGTCACAGCCTTACAAAGAAACTGTTCTTCTAAGTCTACAGACACCAGTCTGACAGCCCAAACAATCCACTATAGATCAAATGAAAATGCTTTGCTGTCTTATGTAAGCATCAGTCTGAATTAGCCTTCTCACCAGCTCTAGCAAGCACCAGCAAGACATGTCAGCTGCAACCCCAAACTGTTCACTAATAAGTCATAGTGCTTTTGTTCA
This sequence comes from Forpus xanthops, assembly GCA_032466535.1. Taxonomy (NCBI): domain Eukaryota; kingdom Metazoa; phylum Chordata; class Aves; order Psittaciformes; family Psittacidae; genus Forpus; species Forpus xanthops. Next base: position 12,152 of record JASSUY010007405.1, read on the forward strand.
CTGTAGAATACTTAATCAGATCTAAAATGCTATCATATAACCCTGTATGCAACACAGTTCAACTTTATGACATGCTAATTGTAAAAGAATATAACCTACTCTTCATAGTATTTTTCCTTGCACATTTTAAATAAAAATCTATATACTGTGCCACTTCATGACACAAAGCAAATTAATGAAAAACCATTTGCTTATGCTTTAAACTTTCTAATACACAGCCTTATATGCATGTACTTACCATACCATTTTAGTATCAAATACAGCATTCTGAAGGCTGCCTTATCAAATTTCAGCACATTTTTGTCAAATGGCCAACCCTAACTATTCTATGATTCTATGACAGTTAGCACAATTGAAGCCAACTGGAACCTTTGTAGAATTATGACATACAAGACTTCTAAGGGAAAAGCAAACAGAAAGAACCCAACCCCAAATAAGAGAACATATTTCTAGTGAATTCTATTGTTTGGTCCAAGGTTGTGAAGCAAAACCACTAGCATACACACCCATCAAAAGAAATCTATAACATCCTTGCAGCACATTTTTTCAACACCTTTATAAATAAACCTTGATTACAGTAACCAAAAAGACTACTTTAACAGCTGGCATGAGTTATCTATATCAATTTTCCTTTACAGGTATACAAAATCATCATCATTCCCCCACTCAACTGACAAGTGTAACTGTAATTTCCTTCTGATGCAGAAAGTGTATCTTTTTTCTGCCTTCTGCAGAATGGTTTATACCTAAATACTACATTTTTCCCTTATACTTGAAAGTTGCTGTTATTACTTTACTGAAAACAAAATCATAATTAATAAATTAGTATTCTGTTGAATTTGAGGAAAGGGTCAAAGAACGTTTTCTTCTTTTAGAAGCAATAATGAAAATATAATTCTAAACCCTGCTACCTCTCACTCTATAAATCCATACTGGTTTGCAGCCAGTCTACTGAAATGCAACACGATTTAAGACAGCATAAATTTTGAGCACTAAATCAAGTGACTTGTTATGTTTGGGACAGAAATGACAGAAGTGAAATGGGACAAAAATATGGAATTAATTCATCAATTAAATCAACATTCCCCCCCCCCCCCATATGCTCATAAAATCAAGTACACAAACTACTTTCAGGGATTTTATCAAGTGATTAAGTTTACAGGCTATTTCAGACCCAGAAGAAACACCAATGACCACAGACACTGCATATTCGCTGCCCTCTCCCAAACATAAACATAGTTTCCTGGATTTGATGTTGAGAGGCTATGAAAAGAAGTCAACTGTAATGATTGAAATATTGATGTTATTAATAATTCTAAAGTTAAATATCTATTTTGGGACTAAGTCACATTTTCCCAGCACATCTACTCTTATCAATCAACACCACAAAGGCTTTACTGCCAGTAGTTCAATAAAGTTATTGCCAGTATCTGTGGCCACTTATACATTTTTATTAATTTTATTTACTTTATTTATTTACTTTAGCAAAATGAAAAACCTATGAAAAGAAATCTTCTAAGTATCTCATCAGTAATATTTGTAACAACCGGCAATTTTGAACCCACAAAATTAGAATTACAAGTCAGTAGGATTTTTTTATTTAAGCAGTCAAAAAAACGAATTCTGAATAACTTCTTCAATATACTTTTAACAAGGATTTTGATTTCATGGATATGGGATATAAACTGCCAAACAGCTGAATAAAAACTGTTCTTTCATCCTTTTTTTTTTTTCCTCCAGAAAAAAAACCCCACTGACAGTTTTTTTTTATTTCTTTCCTATCTGTTCAGAATTAATACAGTATTCAGAAACTGCATTCCAGGAGCTTCTCCTCACAACCAATGAAACCAAACCAAACCCGTGTGACTGTCCTGGGTTGAGCAGCAGCAGTCATACTTCTCCATAGTACCTCGTGCAGTGCTGTGTTTTCGACTATCAGTCTGGGAACACTGCTAATAATGCTGATATTTACAGTTATGGCTTAGAATGTTTTGGTCTGACCAAGGACTTTCTCAGTCTCGTGCTCTGCCAAGGAGGAGGGGAAGCCGGGAGGAAGCAGAGACAGGACACCTGACCCAAACTATCCAAAGAGGTATTCCATACCACAGTACGTCATGCCCAGGATGTAAAAATGGAGGGCAGAGAGCCAGAAGGGTGGGGGTGCACTGCTTGGTTGGGTTGGGTATTGGTAGTGAGCAACTGTATTCTTTTCCCTTCTATTTCTTTTGTCATTATTATTATTGGTGGTAGCAGTAGTGATTTGTGTTATACCTTAGCTACTAAACTTATCTCAACTTGTGGGAGTTGCATTCTTTTTGATTCTCCTTCACATCCCTCCAGGAGCTGGGGGAAGAAAGAGGGGAGAGTGAGACAGTGACTGCGTGAGTTTGAGCAGCTTAAACCATGACAGTGACACAAAACCATTTTGAAAAATCTGAGAAAGAAGGAATGAAATTCAAATGTGAGTTATTACCTTCTTTTTATCAAGTGTATGAATACATAGGAAATTTGTGACAAATTATGCCAGAAATACTTAAAAATTATTTTTGGGTATATTTCTTATTTCATTTTCTTATTATTTTATTGCATCTTAGAGAGCTGATAAGGAAGTGGACTTAAGAGACTGTAAGGAAGAATACGGAAAATAATAACAATCATAATAAGATCATCTCTGATTTTGTCTGGTTAACTAAATTATCACACAACAAGATTTCACTCTGTGACATTAACCTCAACATAAATCCTGCTGAAATCCAGGGTCTGATGGCTGCTTGACTCAGTGGTAGGCGCTGGGCATTAACAAGATGCTAACAAAGTTAGATCTGCCTAATATACTACTACACATTCCTGACTTTTAAACATAGGTTTCCATATGTTTTCATAATTTTCCATAGCAGGGTGGTAGGAGAAACTGCCCAAAAGAAAAAGACAGCTTAAGTTTATCAGATACAGAAAGAATGATGTGGAGGGGAACTGGAAAAAAGTATCATGAGAAATAAAACAGAACATACCACTATAAAAATGTACACCTGGACCCTTAGAACAGTTCTGTTTAACAATTATTAACATGAGCCATTCACACCAACACAAAGCTGTGAGTGCCAAAGGGAAAGTTCCATGAAGAAACTGGGTAATTCAAAATAAACCAACTTCCTGAATATGGAAACTGGAAATCTGACCTTCCTCGACAGGACTGTGAGGCTGGAGGGAGTGCAGGGTATGAAATCACACCCAAGCACTGGCTTCACACCTGCTGCATTCCAGTGGTTACTAGAGATGTGTTTTGGAGATGGCTGAACACATCCATTATGATAACAAAACTCTTACATGGAACTTAAAAGGAAAATCAGGTTATGAAAAAGCAAAACAAAGGCAGATACTCCATTCTTATAAAAAGGGTTAAAAAGGGTTCTACCTAGTGCACTACCTTTTCTAGGAGAAGGAGCATTTGCAAATGGAATGCAAGAACTTGAGCATCAGGATTCAAAAGGTTCCTAGCAGAAGAGCAAAAAAAAAAAGCATCAACTGCTGATAAAGACAGTTTCCCCTAGAAAACCTAGTAAAAGGATGCTTAAAGAAGTCTTTCTGTTATCCAAGCTGAAGTAAATTTTCTCAGTGCAGTGACAGTTTTCTTTTGTAGAAGAAATTAAAAGCTGCCTATCAAACAGCTCAAAAGGAGAACCATCAGTTTCATCAAAACCATACTTAGAACATGCATGTATGTTATTAGAAAAGGGATTTAAAAAACACCAAGCTTCAGGTGAACTTGAAAATAGGAGTTTACAAAAGTAACTGCATATATTCTAGTGTAACCTTGCAAAAGGCTGAGGCAGCTGGCAGGCTGAATGGAGGTAACACAGTGAAGACCAAAAAGTCTTGACTGTGTTCAGTTTCAGCTCTTTTCTGTCTAGTAGTGAAATGTTCTGGTATGTGACCACATGCTTAGACTCACAGAAGAGACAATAAGAAGAAAAGCTACACAATGTCAGGAGGTGCAGAGAAGAAAATTAGACAAAAGCCAGTAAATAAGGCAGAAGGAGATACACTGCTGCCAAACACAGAAAAAAGGAGGAAGGAAAAACCTTCGCTCAGAGAAGGCTCTGTGCAGTAATGCCTGCTGGGTATCCAAGGGAGCCTCTTCAGTGGCAAGAGATGTAGGATTGAATGCTTAGGCTGCCTTTGATACAGTGCTTCTGGCTTCCAAAACTAATGACAGGAGAAAACACTATTCCGTCCCTGACTAAAAGCCTGGGTCTCTACTACCATCCAGTTTGCTGCTCAAGAATTCAGAGCGCCCTATTTGCACATGTGAATGGGGACCTATGAATCACATTCTGACCTGAAACCTATAAACAGAAAATCTTAGTACTTCACCTGTAGAAACATCAAGTAACTTCTATGAGGTTTTCTCTGGAGAAAGAACACTTGTCCAGCTGGACCAACAGGAGATCAACTGAGTTACACAGGCTGCATCAAAACTCCTGAAACAATCACACCCCAGGTAAAATGTGGAGCTCACCAAAAACTTATCATCTATGCTCTTCCTTTCAGTAGGTGACCACGTCAATGCACACATGACCACAAGATCACTTCCTAGCTTCTGGATTTCTCCCTGTTCAGCTAAAAGCACTAACCCTGCAGCTAATCCTCCCTGGGGATAAACTATAGCAGTGTGGTGGGAGCAGCCTGATCTGGAACACATTCCTGTCACTAATGTGACAGTCAGACAGATAAGAACTGTTTCTCAGGATAAAATATCTGGGAAACAGGCTGGTGAACAGTGGGTTATGGCCCTCTGCCAGTTCACATGTGAAGATAGCTTATAGACCTTGGACTTCTGGGAAAGGGAAACAGATGTTTCAATTTGTGCAGACTTCATCTCCCTATTTTTTATCCACCACAGTCTTAATGAAGCTTTCACTATCCAGTGCATGGGCACAGGACCCCCAGTGAACACTTCTGGCTTGAAACATGAGTTTATATCAATGTATTACTGCCCGTGTAATCTTTTCCAGCAATTCAAAATGAAAATGCTTTAAGCTGTAACTCTATGTAGAAGAGTTTCTCATTACAGGAGATGAAAGCACCTAAACTCAAAATACACTTATGTACCCATTCTTTGGCTGTTTTGCTTCTGTTTTTTGAAAAAACACGGTTCCATATATCTGTTTTCATAAACAGCTGTACTGACTTACCAAGTAATAACTGGTACCAGCATGAGATTAATAGACATTTCAATTAAAATCTAACAGCTGTTTGAAGCCAAATTCCTCACACAATAGATACCTACCATCAGCATGGCTCCTGAATGAGGGGAAGGAAGGAGGGGGGAAAAAAAAAAGCAAGCAACTATTCTATGGACCATTTGTGGCCTGCAGATTACTGGCAAAATAAACTTGATCTAGGCAACACAGCGAGATTCTCGTATGCTCTCTTTGTTTTCTAAGCACAAGATAACAATGAACAATCATTTAGGAAAAAAGAAAACCCAGTCTCAGAAGTGCAGTGCTGTCGAATTCAGAAGCAAAAGTACATCATCTCCCTGTCTGTAACAGTCATACTGGCCTAAATTTTATGTAATCTGGAGAGGAACAACAGACTGAAAGCTGGCGAATCTCCACAGCTACTACTGCGGATGGAAAGTTTTCACCCCAGCAGATTTTTCACTGCAGATCAAGGTTCTCTCTCATTACAGTTTTCCATTTCAGACCTAAAATGCTTCAATATTTAGGTTACATTGCAGTCTGGTGTTTTCCTATCTAAATCAGGCCAACTTAAGTTTATGAAATTTCAGTTTTCCATTGCTATGGAGATACTGCTTCATTTAGTTGCACCTCCACTGCTTATTTTGCACTCTCCTCTCTTCCACGATACCTCTATATAAAATTTTAGAAAGTTTTCTTTTCCAATAAAATCTTCCATATACTCTAGACAAAAGAATTTGTCTGCTTTTCAACAATGCCACAAGTGTATTTGTGGCTCTGAATTATTAAACAATTACAGAGAAATAGCTTTATTATATGAATCACTGCAGTGAGGACAGACACTAAGAACCAAAATGTGTATCCTTATGTACAAAACATCCCAGGAACACTAATACTCAGTATTGATAATTAGCATTTTGATTAGAGTATGCAGGTTTTTTTTTGATGGGCTGCTAATTTTCAGAATTTTAGAGGAAATTCAAGCGAAGCATGAAAGATTTGGTTACATACACAAGTTCTTACAAGAAAAAAAGGGCACTTTCAAGATTTCAGTTTTACCTGATTAGTTGCCTTCAAAATGAATCAGGTCTTCTTTCAATTCAGCAGGGAAACAAAGAAGCAATGTACAAAAAATTTACAAATACAGTGAATACTGGCCAAACTGAACACAAAAAAAGCATATAGTTGTATGACATAGTTGTATGACAGGCACATTCATCTTAATGCAGAGGAATGAGGAATGTTGCTTTATTGAGTTTATCCAACTTTTTGTATATTTAATCAAGTACCTCCTACAATGGATTTCAAGTGTGACTAATGACTTCAGCAGACTACAGCAAAAACTTAATGTCAAACACATACTAATTTACTCCAACCTGCATGTACAGCATACAGCTATAACTCATCCTAAATGACTACACAGGGAATATGGCCTCAGGCTACACAATGATGTCTACAGACAACAGTTCCCCACAAAACAGCAAAATAAAAACGAAACAACAGAAATTTACTTCACAACAAAGGCTGTCTCCTTCTCTTTATATCAAATTACTACTACTGAACCAGCCATCTCTATGGCACAAATCACCCTAGGCATGCAAACAAGACTTGGTACAGGAGGAAACCTTTATCTGGTTCCCTTCAAGGTTAAGGAAGAAAGTGATCCCATTCCATGAAGAGCAAAACTAGTAGAATCCAGTCTTAGAATCACAGAATCATAGAATAGTTAGGGTTGGAAAGGACCTCAAGATCATCTAGTTCCAACCCCTCTGCCATGGGCAGGGACAC